>JAHDVE020007010.1:0-55534 GCA_022606495.2 Halesus radiatus | reverse complement strand
AAACAAAAGATACTCGAAATTATACAGGCTTCCTTCGTTATATCACACTTGAAATGTATAATTAAATTATATGAACATTTCATGCCGTGATATTTACATATTATATGAAATGTTCATATTTGAAAAAATCAACGAACGGGCTGAAGCCATTATTATTGTTTATCGAATTAAGGAATTTACTGATAGGCGAGCGTGATTGATTTATGGTACTTGAGAGACGAAAATATGTCAGGAATCTCGTTTAAATAAACAACCGTGGCATTGAACCCTTAGAAGAATGCAAGTCTCATAAAAAGTAGGCCATCAATCACATTTTTATTAAAATGAATGAACGAAAATATAGGTCAGGAATCTCGTTTATATAAACAGTCGATACGTTGAACCTTATGGAATGCAACTCTCATAAAAACTAGGTCAGGTAGGCCCATCATTCATAATTTTTATTACATTGAATGAAGACGAATATAGGTCACTGTGTTACGTAAACAAATACGGGTGGTAATTTGACGAAGCTGGTTTTGGAGAATAGGAAACGATGCGCACATAAAATTACACTGACGAATTGAAAATATTTTGCGAATTAATAGCAGTGCAAAAAAATAAAATAAATAAATAAAAATATGTGATAGTGCAAGTGATAAGTGCAAAAGTGATTGATAATAATAAAACCGTCTGATTGCTTTGAAAATAAATAAAATAAATAAATAAAAATATAAATAATTAAATAAAAATAAAAAAAAAATAATAAAATAAAAACTTGAAAAACTTATAAAACTTAAAATTTTAAATAAAATAAATAAATAATTTAAAAAGTTAATAGATTGTAATTTATAATTTCAGGTATCAATAGGAACCTCTTTCAAAAAAAAAAATAAAAAAAATTTTAATTTTACGATTATGCAAATTAAGATTTAGGAATTTAAGGATTAAATTTAAAAGCAAGGGAACATAGTTTTACCATTAGATTGTAACAAGGAAACAAGATTAGATAATAACATAAGTTTAGAAAAAAAAAAAAAAATTTTACTGAACGCGCAATACCTACGAGAAATCAAAAAAAAACAAAATGGCGGGGCGGAAACGCAAAGCAAACACGGGACAGACAGAGACGAGAGAAGCAGGGGTTATAGCCGCGGCTCAGAAAACCTGTGAGGCAACGCAGCTTGATTTAGAACAAATAACCACGATAATACAATCAGCTTTGGGACCATTGGTCACAAAAGTGCAGGAGCTCGAGAAACAGCTCAACACGCCTGTGGCGGCTGCTACGACAGTAAGCGGAGAGAGAGAATCTAGAAATGCCATACAACTCGTGGAGATGATGCCTGCACAGGATAAACCGATCTTCAGTGGAGGGACACAAAACCCCATCACCTTCTTGGAAGACCTCAGAGACTACAGCAGAAAAACTAAACGAGTTGACGATATCATGGTCGTTAGCGAGAGCTTAAAAGGTGCCGCGAAGAGTTGGCAAAAACTTTATTCAAGAAGATGGGTAACATTTGATGACTTCGAAAGAGACTTTCTTGCAAATTATTGGGGAGATATATGTCAGAAGAAAATGCGTAGGAAATTATCAGACGCAATATGGGACGAAAAACAGGGTACATCAATGCTGGCGCATTTTGCGACATATTGGGAGTTAGCCAAGGCGCTTAAAATTACGGATACACCATTAGGAGTAATCAACGAGATTATGAGACATTACCCTAAAGAGACGCAGGCCTTGTGGTTTTCGCGGGAACAAGGAGATGAACTGTATGCGGCCGAATTTCTACGCAAGATGGATAATATGGTTTGTTCACCTTTGGAGCGGAGTGCACCCAGAAGAGATAGAGATGACCGACGAAATAAAGACGAATATAGAAACCAAAGACGCGCGTTAAAGGCCAAAATAAACGCACTTGAGGAGGAGACCACCGCACCTGGTTGCAGCGCGTGTAGGGGAGTGATGACATCATCGGAAAAAAATCTGACGACCACCATTGCAGTCAGCGGGAGGGAGATGGAAGTGTCAACGAACGCGGGAAACGGACGCGAGCCGCACCAGAGACCCTGAGGATAGCTGCTCTAACTGAAGAAGGGGAAAAGACGTCGAAACACAATGTAGCTTTGAAAATCATGCTTAAGTATAATTGGGACGTAAGAAAGGGTTTAGGTAGATTTGAACAGGGCATAACTACACCGATTAAGGCGAGCACTTGTGACAGGAAACGCGAGATTGGACGAAAAAAAAGCAAGAATGTGAATGAAAGTATGGATTTGAGTGCATGTGTAAATTTGTTACAACACATAAGTGATGTATGGATTCAAGTTGAGGCGAAAGAATACGATAAAAGAGGGAATAATTTTGGGTTTAACACGATTTTTTGGCGACATGGATGAATATGGAGAAGTGGGAAAAGGTAGCGCGTTACCACAATTACCGGAAGCTGTAGCATATATTGACGACGTAAGAGTGAATTGTTTAATCGACACAGGTAGCCAAGTTACATGCGTAGCGCAAGAATTTTGGGAATGTTATCTGAGCGATCAGATAAAATACCCAATAATGCCGGTCACAGCGATTCAAATTAAAGGAGCGATGGGACAGAAAAGCCAGAAAGTATCTAGGTTAGCGTTGGTACCATTACGTTTTGGAGATTTCATTTTAAATACACCATGTTTAATAATACCTAAACTTATTCGTACTATCATATTAGGAGTAAATTGGTTGGATAATTATTCTGCGGAGATTACATGCGGTGAGGCTCGAGGATTAATAATTATGACAGAATTTGGAAAAAAGGCAGTAGAAGTATTAAATTCAGGTGTGACAAGATTAGAACCATTGGTAGAAATTCATGATAAAAGTTTAAATAGCAACACTAAAGCCGTGAATATAATCGAAAGTACTTTAAATAACAAGGCGAACCTCATGTGTAGGATAGAGACTTTTGTTTCTAGTTTAAAATTAGATTTTGAAGAAAAAGTTAAATTAATAAAGATATTGGGAAAACATCAAGATGTATTCATTGATAGGCCAGGTTTAACTCATGCTTACACACACAAGATACAAATGATTGACGAGACCCCCTTTGTTAAGAGATCATATCCGGTACCCTTTGCTTACAGAGACAAGGTAGACGCTAAAATAAATGAGTTGGAATCTTTAGGAATAATCAGCAGGGAGGCTACGCAGTTTTCTAGCCCTCTGACGTTCACTATGAAGAAAGATGGCACAGTTAGAATTCTACTAGATGCGCGAGAGTTAAATACTAGGATGCAAGCTGAAATAGAAAAACCACCGTTAACAGCAGAGATAATACAAAGATTTTTTGGAGTTAAATACATAACAACAATTGATTTAAACAACGCGTATTTCCAGATACCACTAAGTAGCGACAGTCGTAAGTATACAGGCTTTGTATACAATGGAAAATCATTTGTTTATAGAGTTTTACCACAGGGGCTTAAAACGTCAGTTGGAAGTTTTTCACGTGGAATGGATATAATTTTGGGACCAGGGTTGCGTGAATTTTGCACGAACTATTTAGACGATTTAGTCATATTTACTTGCGGAGGTTTTGATGAACATTTACAGCATCTAGGCCTTGTTTTAGAACGACTCGAAGCAGCTAACATGACGTGCAAATTAGAAAAGTGTCAGTTTTTATTTACCGAAGTGCGAATATTAGGTCATATTATCACACCGTATGGAGTTCAAATGGATAAAGAAAAAATTTCAGCGATTCAAAGTTTTCCGGCGCCAAAGAAAGTGAAGCAGGTTAGAGCATTTTTAGGACTGTGTAATTATTATCGTCGTTTTGCTAGTAGATATGGGGGAGAGACTAGAGTTTTATGTGATTTATTGCAAAAGAATCGAATTTGGAAGTGGACAGAGATTGAACAACAAGCGTTTGATAAGGTAAAATCACTATTCTTGGAATCAGTAATGTTACATCACCACGATCCCAACAGTACCTATTATTTACAAACTGACAGTTCAGGTTTCGCGATTGGAGCAGAATTATACCAATTAGATCAAGACGGCAATCATCACGTGATTGGGTTTGTCAGTAAGGGGTTGACAGGACCTGAGCTTAAATGGACAGTTTCAGAACAGGAGCTATATGCAATCATTTATTCACTACATAAATTCGAAACCTATTTAAGAGGAGTAAAATTGATAATTAGGACAGATCATCAGGCGTTGTCATTTCTAAAGACTTGGAAGATGTACAGTGGTCGAGTTACCAGATGGATCTTATATTTGAACCAGTTTAATTTCAAGGTAGAATACGTTAAGGGGAAAGAAAACATCGGACCAGATATATTATCTCGTTATTCACATGACGCTATCAACATTCAAGAAGAAAAAGTCGCTTGTCCAGAGGTAGCCTCGTTTGCGGTTGAGGGGAAACAATTAATCAGATCACACCTAGAGAAAATAAGTCTTTTACAGTGTCAGGATGAGTTTTTAGGCGAGATATTTAGACATTTGGATGGGAAAATTCTGGGACCACCAACTAAGATTGTCAGTAGATATTTGAAAAACTATAAGCTAGAGGATAGAACGCTATATTATACGACAGGAAGAAACAGGACTTTGTTAGCTATACCTCTTGATTTAACTAGTGAATTGATTAAACTCGTACATCTAGAGATCGGACATGCAGGAGGATTTAAGACTGGCTCAGCGCTAAATGATAGATATTTTTGGCCAGGAATGAGAAAACAGACAAAACAAATGATACGTGGGTGTCATCTTTGTCAAATGGCGAAACGAGAGAATAGACCTACGGTAGGACCGGGTAAGTCAATCATCACTCGAGAGGTCGGAGAACTAATTATGGCAGATTTGTATGGACCATTACCACGAAGCATTGGCGGAGTACAACTTATTTTCGTAATTCAGGATACATTCAGTAGATTTATTAAATTATTCAAATTAAAAATAGCAAATACTAAGGCCGTATTAAACTGTGTTGAAAAATTTAATAAAACAATAAAAATAGAAGCCATTTTAACAGACAACGGGTCGCAATTTACATCGAAACAGTGGGATCGAACTTTAGAGAGGTTAGGTATAAAAATTCTGCATACATCAGTGCGTAATCCAGGACCCAATATTACTGAAAGAGTAAACAAAGAATTAGGACGTATCTTTCGGATATATTGCAATGAAAAACACACTAGATGGTCGATGTATCTTGACAATATAGAGCAGACATATAATAATACTATACATTGTACGACAGGATTTTCACCAAATGAGATAGCGTTTGGAAAACCACCGAAATATAGTTTAGATAAATACATGAGTAAGAGCGTCATACCTAAAATAGCGATAGATGACATTAGATCAGCTGTACGGAGAAATCTTGTCAGCAGTGCCGCAAAGAGACAACAGTTTTACAACATAAACAAAAGATTAGTGATTTATGAGATCGGCACTTTAGTAAAACTAAAGAAGAATACGCAATCGAACTTATTAAAGAAAGAAATAAAAAAATTCGCACTATTATACGAAGGGCCCTACGTTATCGCTGCAGTACCGTATAGTAATACCTACACACTAGTGGATCCTAAAACGCGGGAGATTAGGGGAGATTATAGTGCCATTCATTTAGCGAGATATTACACGGACGAGAAACCAAAGGGAGTGGAAATTATCGACATGGATTGAGATAGGAAGTTAAATTTTAGGGAAATGCGATGTTCAGTTATACTGTATTTAGAAAATAAGGAAATGTTAGATTAGAGATTGAAAAAAAAAATTTTCTTTGTTTAGGTAAGAAAAGTTTTGTTATGTTATATTATCTTGATAAGTTGTCTGGTTGAGATTAAAGTTTTAGGGGTATTCATTGCACCAATTCGCTAGGGATTTTAAAATTATATTGTGTTCGTAATAATTCAACGTTGAGGAAAGGAATTATGATTAGGGATCAAAATCTTGTGTTGAAAATTGTTTAGGGGTGAAATCATGTTCACTTCATATTTTAGGTTATAGGATGTTTTGTAATAATGAATAAGAGATAGACTTAACATGGTATAATAGCATAGTCACTTAAAGAAAGCGAGATGAAGGAAAGATTTGCTTGAAGCGAAGGTACGAGGAAGAAATGGGTATATTAAGGATTGTGATTGCGTGACAAGATATGAACTTATAGTTTAATTAATTAAGGATTATTTGAAAACTATTGTATTACTTGTTAAGGCAGATGTGTGTGTGAAAAAAAAAAAATAAAAAATGAAAAAAAAAAAAAAAAAAAAAAAACCCGCGGAATCAACACAATCCTTTTAATAAACCATAAAATGAGGGACCTACGTCACATTGGAAGGGGGTCATCTTATCACGCGTGCTTGGGGCGTGATCATTTTTCCAAAAAAAAAATTAGTTTTGATAAAGCTTCAGAGAAAGGACTTTCCATCTTACATACCGATAATGGGTGTGGGCTTTAAGAATCACGCGGAAAAGAAAATTGAAAAAAAAAATGGAAATAAACTTATTTTAAAGGTTGTGCTGACGCAGTTAATAATGAAAGACAGGAGAAAAATGACTGGGAATTTATTTATTTTCACAAATAAATAAAATGCTGAAACAGTGTTAGGGAGCGTTTCGATCAATTTTCTTACGATGGACAGACATGAATAGCGGAAAATCTTTGCAGACGTTATGTAACTATGCTCTGAGGGGGGAGATATTCTGTGGAATATGAAACTGTACCGACTTACAGTAGCTTATCAATTAAGGATAGTTTAGTCATATTTATTTGCTACGGAGGTTGGGAGATGAAAACGGATTATAAAAGGAGGGGGGAGGAATTTTCCCTAGAGGTTGTTCCAATTTTAGTTGCTAATCTTAGGAATAGGTTATCCACTATAACCGCAACAAGAGGGGGGCTGTAATGGTCTAACCATCATCCTTTTCTTTTAATAGAACCCTGGAAAATATTTTTTTTTATATGCATAACTTTCATGCTAGAAAAGCTTAAGGGAGCGACATCTATCGACTTGTGGAGAGTTTGATTACAGTGAATTATAATCCAATAATTTTGATTCATAAAACTCGTTGCAACATAAAACCACGAGATGGCAGTGAGAAGAAGGTGTTCCCTCTTATAAATAAACATCACAGGATTGGGTGAAATCAACGAAAAAGTTACCAATCAAACGAGCGTTCTACATAAACAACAATTAGTGGTGACAGGACAAAGGAAATATTAATTATTTATGTGAATCGAAAGGGTTCAGATCAACGGCCTATAATATAAACATTTCACTAGCGGTCGAACAGGACGAGAAGAGGTCGTGAACTTTAAAGGAAACAATGGGAAATGCAGAGATGAATAACCATTGAAAATGGAAGTAGAAAGTAAAAATAATATGCAAAATGTTAATTACAAATAAAAAAACTACAAAGAAATGATTTATCTTGCACGGGGAAAGGCGTGTTTGCATTAGAATTTAGACAGAAAGACGTGTCATGTAAGGCTAAGCGGAAAAACAACGAATTAGAGAAAATAATTCAGAGAACAATAGCTTCAGCAGATGAAAAAGGGAAGAAACAAGAATTATACAGTATGGAAACTTCGGCAAACTTAAGAGGCGATTTAGGCGAGACTAATGTGAAATAGAAGTACAATTTTCTAATTTCAGGAACGTAGATAATTACAAGGGAGTGAAACTAGGCTGATTTTAGGTGATAAAAGGTATTAATTGAGTAGATTCGGGACATCAGATATTATGAAAATGTAGATGAGAAATGTATCAATCAATTATAAAATTTAAACTGAAGGAATTCAATAGAAATATTGAGATATATGGACTACTACTTTGAATATAGTTCGATACATTTAGGTAAAATTTTGAGGTTGTCAATGACTAATGTAAACAAGGCGACAAGAATTGTTTATCCAAGCGATCAGATGAACATGAAACTCGGGCAATAAAGAGATAAACGAACAATTAAAAATATACAGGGAAGATAGGAATATTTATTTAAGGAAAAGTAATAAAAAATAATGGGTTTTCGATTAACTCTGATTTATATCGGTTTTTTACAAAAGTAATGATTATTACCCATAGTAAACAATAATCTAATGTGATATTGAGTTAGAGTGGAATGGAGAAAGGGGAGTGGCCAGGAAAGAAGTGAACGAACTCATATCTACCAGGTTTGGGGTAGGTAAATCGCAGGTAAAAACGCCAATAAATTAATACATAAAATTATTAAAGGTGGTGAAAAATCAATTAAGGATGATATCAATCGACCCGGATGAAAGTATAAGCAGACGATAGGTACATGCAAAAGGTGTAATACAGCTAGACCAGGAAGAAGCAGTGCAACACATTGAAAAATCATTCTGGAAAGGTATATTTATTAACTCAGGCAGGTGAGGTGGGGAAGAAATTATAAAGTGTTTACACCAATATTAGGATCAATTGAGAATTGCACGAAAATATGCGTTAATCGAATATTCACATGTTAGATCAGAGAAAAACCATGTTACCATCGGAAAATTCATAAATAAAAAGATATCGCATATCAAGATAACCAGGGACTAAGGGAATTTCTAAAATTGAACGATGTGAAGAAGGCGCTTCTTTAAATAAAATTCAATAATGACATGGTGGCTATGATTACGAGATACCCGAGTTCATAGGCGACCAAAGAATAAGCGATAGATAATATTTTCAGAAAAAAAAAACATGAATCGAAATTTCCAATTCTATAATAAGGAACAGCAGGGCGATCTAGAGGAATGAACTAAATTCGATCCTGGCCGGAGTGAGGAAAAGTGATGGATTCAGAGGCGGGCCAGATTTTATCTAAATATTTACATTGAAGAATTACAGTCGAAATTAGTATTACTTACATATAGGTTTACGAGTTAATAGAGAACATAATTTAATGTAGGTATGGAATGGAGTTAAATCTTTTTGATTCTAAGCTAGGTATATAAGGCAATGTAATGAGGGAATATGGGATTAGTCGCGGAATACGTCGGGCGAGAAAAAATTAAATTACGTGCTGGCCGATTTTAAGTAATTGTTTTGTTTTTGGACTTAGGAAGTTTCATTTGATTTGTTTCTTACAATTAAATAAAGTTTTAAATAAATTCTTTTAAATAGTTGTTGGATTGATTCAACAATAGTTTGATTTAATTCAATAATAGTTTGATAAATATTGAAGTTTCTAAAATTCATTATAATTAAGTTGATACTAAAAATTACTTCTGTGAATTAATTAAAATTGGTGGTTTTAAGTGAAATTATAATAATCGAAAGTGTTTATAAATAAAGTGTTTGAATCGAAGTCTTCTAAAATTCATTATATTTAAGTGAAGTGATATAAAAAAAGTGACCCAGTAAATAAAGTGTTTTGTGTTCGAATTAATATTGTATTAAAATAAATTCTCTTGTTGATCTAATACAATAATAGTTTCATAAATAGTGAAATTTCCTAAAAATTAATAATACTTAAATTACGTTAAAGATTCTAAAAGTTGTAATTAAATTAATTTTCTCAAAACTGTTAGAGCAATGTGATAATAATAATAATTTAATAAATATTGAAAATTTCTAAAAATTAATAAAGTTATTTGTTTAAAGATTTTTAAAATTAGCTTCTGTGAATTAATTAAAATTGTTTAAATGAAATGTGATTTAATTCATATTTTGTGTTGAACTAAATTCATTACGAGTTTAAGAAAAATTAAATATAATTGCGTTTAAAATAATTTAGTGAAAGTTTAAAAACAGCTGAGTCTTAGTTTCATATAATTCATTTTTAATACCTAGCGTGGGATTAATTTCGTCAAAGAAAAATAATAAAGCTCTAAAATATTACCAAGCGTTCGGTTTACGGATTTAATTAATAGTTAGTAAAGAGAATTACGTGAGTACAAAGAATAAAATAGGAAAATAAAACAACAAAAATTTAAATATTGTTTAATAATATCCGGATTGAGAGATCATTAAATTTGAAGAAATAGTACAAATCGGTAGATCACGAATTGAAATTAGGAAACACTAGATTGTATTAAGTAAATATTTCTAACTTAGATTAAACATTCCAGGCAGGGAAGTTCAATATTTTCTGAATCTTCATATTGGCGTGTATAACCCGTCTGGAAAAATTATGAATTTGTCGGAATTCAGGTGAGTCAAATTAATATACAAGTTTTCAGGATCCCGGGGAAGGCGAGGATGGAGATATGAATTATATTTCTAATGACTTATAAGTACATGTATTGTATGTGTGTATATGTAAATATGTATATATATATATTTATATTTAATGTTTAATATATAGGTCAATACTATACGACCGTTATCTATCATGAGTGAATGTTTTGTATACGTGATCAAAGCCGTTCTAATCAAATATTTGAGTTCAAATACATTTTATGATACCCAGCGGGTACATCTTCCTTTATGAGATATTTTACGATAAATCTTTCCTTTCGCATTGAATTATAATTAAACTAGTACTATAGATAATTCAATTGTCTCACTCATTACCAGCACTTGACTTTTTAAATATTCAAAAATACCTATTTTTTTCCATAAATACATTTAAGTATTTATAAAAATTTCCGGTAGATACCTACCTGTATAATTGTCTTTATCGAGTTAATTCATAGTCAACAACTTCAGAACATCTTTTATAGGTATTTCACTGTGTAGTGAAATAACTTCGGCTAAAGACTTGGCCTTTACTAAGAGAATGTATGTGTGTATAGGTATATATATAAAGAAAGTGTATAATGTATCTATCAAATCTATATGGCCGTTATTTATTTTATGTTTATTTATATACAATGTTTAATATGTATATATATATAAAACCAATTATTATATTTATGTATATCTCCTATAAAAACAATTTATTTTATTAGTATATATTTCCCTAACACTTAAATTCAAAACTAACGTTACTAAAATTACCAACAACCCAAACGATTTTTATTAATTCAAAGATCGTTATCATTCTAAAACAAACCAATGAATCCTAATTGTTATGCTTCCTGACGGGGGTCTCTGACACTTAATAACTGTCGCATATCTCAATGACACACTTCCTCGACTGTTATTAAAACTAGGTCAACATTCCAAACCACACCTTCTTTTATCGAAGTATGTAGATACGTATAAGTATGTATATATATATTCGAATTTCAGTACATCTTACGAAGAATAAGTACTTTAACAAACGTCGACATTTAATTGAAAAATAACTATCATCTTTTGCGATGGACTATCATCTTTTAGAAATCACGTATTTGTAGTTTGCGTACATAAATATTTTTATAGCGCCATTTTCATAGAAAGATTCAATTCAAAGGCGCTCCACACCCGTTCGAACATATTGATGAATTCAACAGAACAAACAAAAACCCACATTACTGGAAATATCAAAATAAGCATAATCATTCGTCGACAATACGTTCCCAAGTTATGTTATAAAATTAATTTTATCTTCGACTTAGGTTTTCAAGGTTCAGGCCTTGCAAATTTTGGACTTTTTGGAGTCCTACCTTTTCTCCAAACAAAATCAATCTACAGTTAAATTCAAACTACATGAGATAGCAGGGTCTCATTAAACCAACCTGTCAACCAAACCAAAAAGTAATATATCATGTATATTGTATTATCACTTTTACGTATATTCTTATGTAATATGTCTGAATATCTGGCACAGATTCACGACCTGTGTTGGAGATGTCAGATCCACAATTTTCTGGGAAAACTGGAGTATTGTGGATTATAAAAACTCGTATTGTTTACATATATTTATAATTTGTACCTATCGATTGGGCAGAAATAATTGCTGATTTAAGCGTGGTTATCTCTGAACTCTTGATGCGGGGGACGGCCTTTCAACCCGGACTTTGCAAAAATTCGCAAGTATATAATGTTGTTTGACGAGGGGACGGAACCGGTTTGATCTCCTTTAAATGTAACTGTCTGGAGGACGGGAATTCGGAGGGTCTCGGACCCATGGATAAGGAAGGTGCTCTTTCCGTCGCGGTACAGGGGATGACCAATAGCGCACGAACTGAAAATTGAAGAGGTTACGTATACCGTTTGGTCAGGCTGTACGTCTGTGTGGGGAGAGTTACTGACCGGAAACGTGGTCATCTGAGTACTTTAGGGGTAGGTCTGGAGCCGAATTGCAGCAAAACAAACCGTATTCGATCTCTCGTCATAACAAAAGCTGTGAAAACTAAAACCTAATCATGTAATTTTCCCAAATTTAGGAGAGGATGGAGATGGCGCCAAAACAAGTAAAACTGTACCTTTTAACCATGAAATTCATTGAAACTAACCCATGTAGAATAACACTTAGTACGATGAGGAAAGGCGATAATACTGTGATCATTACATTTATGTATACCAAATTTAAAATCGAAACTACGTCGTATTATATAGATCAGGAATAGTGCAATTAGTATAGCCCAGAAGCTAAGTTTTCCCATTAAAACTCACGATAGAAGAAAAATAGAAAATTTAGGGGTAAAGTTAGGAAAATGCTAGTCTTCCTATAGGAAATTAACGTAGATTGCATAGTAGGATAATAATAGAGAGTTCAGAACATTAAAGTCTAAGATAGGAATGTTAGGAATACGAATTCTGTCAATGGTATGCGAGAGTCTGCCTACGCTACAAAGAATAGGGGTTACCACAAATAAGGCCTTGTTTTTCCAATAGTCTGAAACAAAAAACAACACAACGTAGACTCCGGAAAAGCTTGGGAAATTGACCACATTGAAGTGCAAAATTTCCGTGAAAATCATGAAAATCGGAAACACTCGAATGTTAGCATAGGGCTGGACGTTACACGCTGGCCAAGGAGGAGAAAAACCTCAAATTGAAAGGAAAACTACAAAGAGTTTTCCAATCACATTAGTTAGGAAAATTTAAGGCAGCAGTAGAGGAGTCACCTTAAATCGGTGGCGCGAACGAAAGTCTATTGCTAAATTAAATCATAAACGAAGGAAGGACGGGCCATCACATCTTTAAAGCCTAGGGGGGGGGGGAGCCATCTCAGACTGCACATAATATTATATTAATAATTAGTGCTTATACATGTACCATAAATATTATTTAACTATTAGCAAATTAATATACATTCCTCTTCAATCCACAAGGACATGCGTTTAATGGAAGAGTCGTATTAAATGACGTCAAATAAACTATATGATTATAATGAATGTACCCATATATTAAATAAATAAAAATAAAAGTATAACAGTTAATTGAAGATTTGCATAGCTGAAAGAAATTGCTTGTATTTAAGGATTAAGAATTTTTTTTTTTTGTCAAACATTGATAGAAATAGTTTGTATTAGATTATTAAACAATATTTATGTTTTAAAGTTTTAATGTATTTTATTTTACATACCTAGATATATAAGTATCTGAACTGTAAACTTATAAAAACAAGATTTTGAAAGAAAAATACCCGTTAGTAAAATGACTAAAAAGCAGTTAATCGGGAATTTTTTGTCTTATTTTGTAAAATTTATGTAGAGTTAATAAATAAATTTACAAAAAAATATAAAGCTTAGCCATCGTCAGCCATTAATTGGCGGTTAATTTCTGCGTAATGTATTTATACGATGGATGCACAGCAATATTCCATTACTCTAACCGAGCGACCTCTAATTAAATATGAAATAACATTTACAGAATACAGTACTCGAATATGCAGGATGACGGTAACGAATCATTACGCATAAGCTCTATTTAATGCAATGAAACAATATATTAAGGGGTTTAGAGCAGAAATGGCGTAACCCAAATTAACAATTTAACGATTGGGAGTTGTTTTTAGTGATATGTGTGTTTTAAAAAAAAGGTATTGTTATTCAATTTAAAAAGCGGTTTATTTATTAAAAAAAAGTTCTGCTAGGTAATAAGTACTACGGTTGACAACTGTTTCGTCAATCGAAGGAATTATCAAACTGGGGTGAAGTCACTTACAGACGATCTATTTGTATACAATAATAAGTGTAAGTAGTATCTGAAAGTGGCTTAACCACAGTTCGATAATGCCTACGGAAGGCGAAGCAGCTATCACGAGTAATGCGTAATAATAATTAACTAGCAGAACTTTTCAAATAAACAAACCGCTTTCTAAAATGAATAATAATAAAATTTCTTCAAACTATACTGAACTAATTTAGAAAATGAGTGAACCCGCCATGCTGGCGAATAGGAACCAGCCTCTTACCGGTTGAAATATAATAAAACAAAAAATTAATTATCTTTAGAGATAACCCGACAATATATGAATTCTTCTTACGACAGCATGTTTGAACCCGCCACAATTGCATTCAAGTATCTAATTAAATAATTTAAAATATACTTTGTATAATATCTACCTAATTTAGATAAATTTATATTTTTGCTCTTACGAAAATACGATGATTATAATTCCCTTCCATATTTAAAAAAAATATTATAGGTGTGTATTATATATGTATGCATGTATCGGCTACCATAATACGGGCATGTGCTTTTTTTGGCAGTCGAGAACCGTGTCAAATGTTTTTGTACCTAACTGTAATGAATAAAGAAGGAATAAAAATAATATATTTATATATAAGTACAACCTAGCGTATCATGTGAGACGCAGTCCGTTTCTTTCCAGCAGCACCGTCCAGACGAGGAACACATATCACGTGATTCGTTGCGATTGTGATTGAATTTTTAATTGAAAAAAGTCATCTGAAAGCAAAATGCGTCTACATTTTTCTTAAAATATGCTCAAGAAAGTAAGTCTGTCAAGTTCATGCTGTACAGAAAAATCTTTTTTTTTATTGAGCAACCATCAGTAGATTAATCTATAAATCCTCAGTAAGAAGATTTGATATTTCTAAGAAGTTTATATTTTCGTCCCACGTTGTGTGATTCAAGTTAGAACCATTAAGCGCGGATAATGAGATTAAATGAAGAAAAGGATGAGCACAATAGTATTAAATAAATATATCTCCTAGAATTTGCTGTTTTTGAATCGGGTGCTTAAAAGATTTGCAAATGGGATACAAAGAAGGTCATTTTACTTAGATATTTTTTCCACTAGCGCCGATAAACAAATAAGTTTTGGTATTATGCAGTGACAGGCAGTGAGTCATTAAATTCTCCAAATTTTCCAGAATTTCTTAGTTTAAAAAATATATATACATGCATTCTTTAACAACAATTAATTTAGCTGTTCTATCAAAACGCAAATAAACATTTTATAACCCTTGACTATGTTCAGAAACGGGCGGTCCGTTTGACGGATTCCCCTATCTCATCAAACGGATTGCAATCTCATGGCGTCAGGTGGAAATGCTGTCCTTGTTTTACCGATATCTCAATGAAAGATGCTCTGAAAAACTAGCGTCATTGATCCCTTCGGCACCTTTGCATAGTCGGGAAATACGCCAAACGAGAGCTTAATATTTGTACACGGCTGACATTTGTCACATGAGAACGGATCGTTTCTATGATTCCTTATTGAGTTGAATTGCACAGTTGTGGAACGATTTGCTCCATCCCTCCTACAATATGGGTCTCTTTAAGACTCATTTTCACTCCTTTCTCTCTTCAAAAAGACCCTTCGCACAGCATCCCCAAAGATGACATAGCCCTTGAGGGAAATCATTTCCCTCAGGGCCTCTTGTGTGAAGTTACTATAAAAAAAGTCAGTGGCACAAATACATTCAACAGTGTGCTCTTTAAAATGATTCACCTGTGCCAAGTTGTGCAACTTTGTGGTGATATTTATAATTGCTAGGTACTGGTGAAAAATCATGGGATTTAACTGGCCGAGTACCTAACTGCCATGAAGTGTCTTCACGATTTTAGATTTTTTGTTGATTACATTTCTTTTTAATTTTTTTTTAATGCTCGGAGAAACATTTTGTTAGCGTATATTTATAGTACGTTCCAAAGTGGTAGATTTTTTAATTTTTTTTTTATTTAATATAAATACAATATAAAATACTGAACAGTACAGATACATCTTAATAATTAATTACAAACAAAGTATAAATTTATTTAACATAAAGTGCCCAACTCAATACTGAAAGATTTCTCGTGTTTGATTTGAAGAGCAGCGCCATGTAGCGACGATAGTGGTAAGTAAAAAAATAAAAGTACATCAAGAATATAATTTAGAAAAAGTTTGTTGTACACGATAGTTACTCTAAAATCAAAAACTAAAAGTACACGATACTAGAAATGCAACAATAAGTCGCATAAAAGATATAAACATTGACACATACTCTAAGTATCGCCTTGGTGAAAGATAACTATATTGAATCGAAACATTGCTTGAAGTGAGGAGAACTGTGATTATAGAGTACCTACTTTTATTATACTATACTTAATGCTAGTTAGGAGCCTAATTGATTAGTAATGACTGTAAGAACATTATGTTATACAATATTTTATACCAGTACTTCATCGCATGTCGTTTTGAAAATACATTATTTTTGATTCTTTAATTTTCTCATCAGATGCAACAATTTCAGTTTTGAAAAGTTACGTACGTACGAATGAAAGAAATTGCTATATTAGGACATTCCGAGGAAAATTTGTCATATGCACAGGTAAATCAGGCTCTAGAAAGGTCGATTTTACAGGTCATTGTTATACAAAAAATAGATTCCTGCTTAGTGCTGTATTATATGGATCAATAAATAATTATTACCCTTTTTCGCTTGACATTTCAATTACTATTCATATTATTTTTTTTATGTTAACTCTCTGCCTATACTAAATATAATCATGAACTAACTAACTATGGTATTTTTATTCGCGTTGTTTTTATTTTTTTCAGTGTCCTTACAGAAAACACTTATTCTCCGATACTATTCTCGGAACG
Source organism: Halesus radiatus (assembly GCA_022606495.2). NCBI lineage: Eukaryota > Metazoa > Arthropoda > Insecta > Trichoptera > Limnephilidae > Halesus > Halesus radiatus. Next base: position 38,667 of record JAHDVE020007010.1, on the reverse strand, counting down.
GATCCCATAGAAAAGGCAGTTGATTTAGCAACCAGCTATGCTTATGTAGAAACTATTCACAAGAGTATATACAACTTTCTTTGTTTGGTTGGTAAACCTAGTTTTTTTAAATTACCTCCTAATCATACCGAGAGAAATTAAAGTACCTCGACTTTACTCGAAATTACAAAAACAAAATTCGAAGATTATGGCAAACGTAGCTACGCAATCAGTATGAAAATATTATTCTTCCAAACTAGTTCGAACTAGTTTGATACTTGCTTAAGATACCATCAGTGTGAACAAATACATTCAATCGTGCGCTCTTAAAATAATTTGCCTGTACAATAAATAATACTTAAGATATAAAGTTAGAAAATTAAAAAAAATTAAAACAGCACCAATTTCTAATTGAACTTAACTCTCACTTAATGTAGTAATCTCACTTTTTGTTTATGTAATTCATTAAATAAATTCACTGCCCGCCTATGAATTGTCCATATCAATGGGTATCATTTCTCCTACACGCATTCCCCGACCATAAATAAAGCAGATAATCCTCTGTGCTGATAACTATTTATATCATTATAAGTCGCTAAAATATGGAGATTGTGATATGAGAGAAATTAATCAAAAAATGTGTTTATTCCATTTCATTGCAAATATCGAGATCCATACATGATTGGAAAGTGTCCATGCATAATCCTCAGTAATAATTATGGAAGAATCTTGGTTATTATTATCAGTTACGAAAGAAAGCAACCACTTTGTGGCGGAACATCATATTGAAATGAAAAAATCTTTGTTTTTAACCAGGTCATTATATTTATACATTTGTCGAAAGGTTTCGGTTCAACCTTCGTAATTATATAAATTAAAATAAAATACAGAGATACATGACAAAGAAAGTGAAAGAGGGGAAAGAACAGAAACCGGTCGAAAATATATAAATATAATAAAGTAGTTAAAAACAAAGATATTTTTATTAAATATTATTATTAGTGTTCGGCAATTGCAAATAAATTAATATTTGACTTAAAACTACGTATATATGTTTCATAGGTGTTTTACACATAAAAATGAAACTTGTTATTGTTAAATTGTTGAAGTTGAACGGGTGAAAATCTTCCTTGGGTTGGACAGAAATAAATTATTTCTTAATTAGATGTGTAATAAATTTGATGCATCATTATTAGTGATAATAATAAAAGATATTTTGTTTACAACACTGTTAAAAATATATATATCAACATTTTTCGAAATCGAAGCTTTCCTCATCAGGATACACAGTATATTTGTTGATCTATTTATGTCCAACAGTAGTAACCCCACGTCTAAGGGATCGCTTTCATTGTTTTCGATATCCTAAAAGAATAGAGTTCAAGATCTGTTTACTGACCTTCAAAACATTACAGGGAATGGCGCCAGCCTATACTTGTATATCTACATATACGATAGGACTTAAACGATAGATAGCTTACCCTGAGGTCAGCAGTTCTAGATGCTACTAATCATCTAATTGAACTTTCAAGGTCAAATCTAGTTCTCTACTATGATCGCTCTTTTCGTGTAAATGACCTTCTCATTTGGAATAAACTTCTCCCAGCTCTTACTAATATCCAGAAATTGACTGAAATTAAACGGGCTTTAAAAACAAAATTATTTAAAAAAAATCCTACTGTCGATAAATTTTAATTTCTCTTCAAATTATTGTAAAAAGTCATTTTCTCAAGCCTCTGGTAGTTGTTTGGTTTCGGTATCCTTCGTATTTATTTTATTATTTTTTTAAATGTAAAGTCAGTTATTGCTGAACATAACCCGACTCCTGTCTTAAAATGTTACTATTTTTGCAGTATTATTGTGAATGTGTTGTTTTTGTATAGCTGTGTATATACTGTATAAATATTGTAATTTTATTAAATGAATATGCACCTAAGGAATACTGTGGGAGTAATATTAAGAATAAGCAAGAATGTATGTAATATGTTAAGAATATATAAATAGAATATTAAAGGAGAACTGTAGGAATACCACCGAATGGAGTTAGCTAATCAGTTTTTTTAAGTTTATTTATTGTAAAGCGCACTTGAAATAAAATAACACAAAACTGCGCTAAATAAATGCTTTGTTATTATTATTAGTATATTTATATATTAAAAACAGTGGTGTAAACAAAGTTATTATTATTTTTATAAACAATAATTATTAGCCTGAAACACTCATCCAAATTGAAAAAACCTTCCAAGAAAAGATAAATGTCGCCGACAGGACTCGAACCTGCACCCTTCTGATTGCCGGAAGGTTTTTTCAATTTGGATGAGTGTTTCAGGCTAATAATTATTGTTTATAAAAATAATTGTTACCCTTTGCGCTATACACAAAAATCTTGTCTTAAAAACTTTAGTTTATCAATTAATAAAGTTATTATTAATTATTAATTGATAAACTAAAGTTCTTAAAAACTTAAGACATTTATGACATTTATCTTTGCTCGGAAAGGTTTTTTTCAATTTGGATGAGTGTTTCAGGCTAATAATTATTGTTTATAAAAATAATTATTATTAATTATACTAATAATGATCCTACAAAATAATTACATATCTTTCTACGAAAGAAAAAACTTTGTATTAATTTCAGAAAAAAAAAAATTAAGTCACGGTGAAACTTTTTATTAATTTCAGAAATAAATTAAGTTTAGTCACAGTGTAAGTGGTGAAGGTGCTGGTGTTGTTTTACGGTAATAATATTTTGTTATCGTGTTTGAACTAATTCGAAAATAATTCAACAAAATAGTAAAAAATTGACGGAAATGAGATAAGATTTTGTATACGAGAAGTAATCGTCAATTGACTCGGTAATCCGATTTATCTATTGTACTTGTATTGATTGTCAGTTGTAGGTGTTGGCATTATCGCAAGGAGATTAAGCAAATATTTATACCAACAAAACGATAACGATTAAAACACGATCTGATGATCATTTGGATGAAACCTTCGTTCTTAAAGTATTTAAACAGTATCCAGCGATAGAGTATTTTCACGATGTTTGTGAAGTTATTCGTGATTGTTTTGTGTGTCGGGATCGTTAGGTGTGAGTAGTTACTTTAATTATCTTTTAACTATGACACGGTATATAAATATGTTATTTGCGATGCGATAGTTTATATTTAAGGTTTGCTTGTTCTCCAATATAAGCCATATAAATCATATTCAAAATAAAAATAGTTGTATTTAAATCGTGTTAATATGACGTTAAATAATTATTGTCTAATAATAAAGTCATATTTACGAATGTGTTAGAAATTCGGTTAATGTATTCACGTTAATCACATTGTTAAATTTTTCCTTCCATAATATGCTTATTTTTGTTATAAACGTGATAATTAAATAATCCCTTTAATGCCCTTCATATTATTGATGCTTTTCGCTAGGCCTCTTAGACGTACTTTTGAGATAGGATATTATCCATGAAATGATGGCAATCGTCCTTTAAAATGTGTTTTTTTTAATATGCGTGTTTATAGAATACCCTTGAAATGGCTTTGACTATATTTGGTGACCAATTTTGATTAGCCAGGCATTCTCCATTCTTCTCTTACCCATCTTACCCAACTTGTTTTGCATCTTAATAAGAAACGTGAGTATGAAGTGCTTAAAAGATTATAAAAAATAAAAAAAAATAAAAGTGACACATTGTAAATATCTGGAAGATGATAATTGCTACCCACATTGTCCATTTTGCTGACTCTATTGCACCTTGCAGAGTTTTGCTTGTGCTCCGAGCAACTGAAGATTCAGGGGAACATAACGATCAATCTAAAATTTAAAATAAATAAATAAAACTTTTTTCTTCTGAAAACCTTTTTATCAACATGGATATCGAAATATTGATTACGAATGCAGAGAGAGAGCCGTTGTTGCATTTAATACTAGCTTAACGGATCCCGGAAATAATTTCAGTACAGACTAAACAACAAAACTGACTAATTACAAGTCATTTTTTAACAGCTATTAGTAGAGTGGCACAAGCTGTGTCTACTAACACAGCAAGTCTAGAGGAAGAATTACGGGCTTATAAGCAATTCGGAATAAATATCCTAGCCCCACAAAATAACCTAGACATTTGCGAGGCATGTTTCATTGCTTTTAATGTTTTCTAGATTAACTTTTTGATCATCTTACTTCCGATTTCCCTAATTCATCACTGCAAAGGGGCGGAATCCTGAATTTATCTTGGTCACTTCCCATCTTCCATCTATCTCTAACTCAAAAACGGTTTGGTCTGTTATTTATGAAGGGTAATTACCGTTAAAACTGTACGAAACTCCATTAATCAACCGTTAATTTTAAAACGATAATTTTTTTATGTATTTTTTCAAATGTAAATATTCCTCTCCCTGTGTTAGATTTGTTCCACGTTACGTTCATTGGTAATATAAACAAAACTGATCTAAACAAAGTTAAAAGTCAGATATTGACAACTTCGAAACCACGACGAAATATTCTCAACCTAATAACACATATATCTTAAAATCGTTAGTGAATTCTCTTAGTTTGATTTCTATAACTGATTGATATGTTGTTTTCCTTTATTATTTTGTTTCCTCATGCCAATAATTATCTCAATTTACACCCTAAATCACTTATAAACACTTCAGTTTTACTCTATTGCGAATATCTAAAATTCCAAAATAGGAAAATTCCTCTCCAACTATGCATTCGTTTTGCCTGAATTAACTCTTAGTTTTGCTAAAATTTCCCTATTCTTAAATGCTTATATCCCTTTGTTTCATCTGTCGAAACTATTGATTTTTCCAGTATTTTCCTAAATCCTACGTTTTTTCGCACGGACTTTACATGGCGCGTTTTCTGTTCACAATTTGACTTATACCCACAGTTTTCTTGTCCAAACTCTAACCGAATTTTCCAGTCTTTTTTGTAGTCTAGATTTTCCTGCTTTTTCTCCCCTTCCGTTCTCATTTCCCATCGATTTCCGATCCCTGAATTCATGGCCTCGAGACATAGTATTTGGATTGATGGTTGGTGACCTAACCCTAATCGTGAGAATCATTTGGTAATAAATAATAATAGATTCCTTTGTCCTGTCAAACCTATTTGTTTTTACATAAGACAATTTCACCTCATTGGCTAACATATCTGTAAAATCCTACCATCCAGTGAGATTTCTGTGAAACGTATTCCTGAATTAATCAACTCTAATCTGTAGTTTACTGTAACTCCAATTTTATAAATCGCCAGGTGTTTCCATTCTTCGATTTTCCAGTATAAAAGATATGTATATAAAAAAATATTTTCAGGTATAGGTTTATAGGTTCAGGGTAGGAAAATAGTGAGTTTAAGACCATTACAGAAACTAAATCTCATTGCTCACATTCAACAAAGCGTACATAAGGGTATGAAAACTTTAGGATTTGTTTTAAGTTCAATATTTTTTTTGAATCCTTACAAGTTATAACATTGTTATACATATCTCTACTTAAAAGTCTAAGATAACATAATTTCATAATGTGGTCGCCCATCTACAAAACACATATTCATAAAGTAGAAAGAATTCAACAAAAAATTTTACGTTTCATAAATTTTAAACTTAAAATACCTTTAGATCACATAAATTACTCATCGTTAATGAATATTTTAAATATTCCAACTTTAGAAAATAGACAGAAAATAAAAGATCTAACCATGTTATTAAATTTATAAAAAAATAAAAAATTATAAATTCAATTGTTCTCTTCAACTCCCGCATTAAATCAACCTTTGTCTACCTAAACGAACTGCAATACAAACATTAATATTAATTGGCAAATTAAAAAAAGTATTAACGGGTTATTTCTACCTAGTTTATTAATTTTTGTTAACTACAACTTTTTACATTATTTATTTATTTGTTATTAATATTAACATTGACTTTCTAGATTTGTGGATATTGTGGATACGGGATTATTTTTTTTATTCCTTTATAACCCTGCATATTTTTGACTTTGGTGAAGTTTATTCTTATTTAAAGATCACTTTTCTGTTTTGTTTTTTTTTTTGGTTATTTATTTTTTATATGTGATTTAAATTAGACATACTCTCATGTAAAAGTCCTATGTGAGATTAAATAAATAAAATTTAAATTTAAAAAAAAACTCCTTCTTCCTTTTATCTTTAGCATCACAACATACCTTAGTTAGGGATACCATGGTCCCACTGGTCCTTGACGGTTGGGAGCAGTTGGAACTCTTGGACGGTATTCGAACAGCAAAAAAAAAGAGGCAGTTTCATATTTTACAGTAACATAAACCAACGTAAATATATTGTTATGGACTTAAAATAGTTCAACCGATTCTGTCCAATAATCCGTTTAACAAAGGTTCCATTTAATAATCAAAAAACATTTCAAAACCTTTTTAGCACATACGAAAAATCACTAACAAATAACACAATTTCGACTATGTCTTTCAGGTGGCGATGAATATAGAATTGTTAATGGAACACCAGCTATAAAAAACGAATTTCCTTTCATGGTAAGTATTTTTATTCCAAGCATTATAAATTTGAAAGGAAAATATTTTTTATCCTGTTTAAACCTCACATAGACTGCAAAATATAGAGGAATGGTCAGTCGTGGTAGCCGCTACGTCAGTTGCTTTGATAGTGGGCATGTTCCAGTAGCCACTAGATTGGGATCCTTTTGAAAGATAGAAATCTTTGCGGAATGACTTTTATCTATTTTGCGGATTCAACTTTTGTTTATTTGCGAATATACTGCTAAGCCGGATATCCAACGGTGGGAAGAAATGGTAGTCCGGCTGTAGCAGAAGTCACACAATATCCAAGGTTGAGCAGGCAACCAATAAGAGTGATTAGAAAGTTAAAATTTTTAATTTTTATTTTAAATTTGGTTTTCATTTATGCACAGAGTTCATAAAACAACTTATTTGCTGACTCTAACGTAATTGCAAAAACGGAATGATCTAAAGATACTTTTAATTTTTCTCATTGGTCTGCCGGCCAGCCAATCCGGGAGGCGGTGTCAAGCGGCCGCACGGTTTCTTCCCGCGAAGAAGAGGAACTTTGGGGAAGCAGGGCTCGGGTATCGAAGCCCAACTTAAATTTAAGAGCCTCCCGTTTCTCTCACCAACCATTTCACAGTGTAGACTCGCGGGAATGTTGGAATTGCATATTAAACTGATTTTTTTATCAAAAAACCGTTGTTACTTTGTTCCACTTATTTATATTCGACCGGACCGGTTTCACCCTATCACCATCAGACTGGCACAATTAAAACTAAATCCATTAAACACAATTAAAACTAAAACTATATATAGCATCGATGTCGGGAGTGAGTCCCCCTGCTTTCTAAAATTGTTTTAATTTATGACTTGAATTTTGTTTTATTGTTGACGGTACTGTTTACTATTATGTTTTTAAAAACTACTTTCGGGTTGGTTTATTACCCTCTGGAAGACGGATCACATTATGTTTGTTTACTGAATAAAATGTTTTATAATAATAAAAAAAAACTTCAATTAGTTATTAAAATAAATTGAATGTAAAATAACTTGTTCCACTGTCATTAATACCTCAATATGTTTAGGAACCACTGGTTCTTTCCTTAGGCTATAATGCATACTAAAATTATATTCAAAATTCTTAACTCCTAGTGGTTATTTTAAAATCATTTTAATTACCAAGTAGATCTTATTTAATAGAAATTTAAAAAAAAATATATATATTTACTAAGGAGATTGTTTTTAAGCTTAAAAAAATTAAGTGATAAGCGTTGCAAATTATGATTTTAAAATTTCTTTATTCTTTATAATTTTACAGATAACATGTTTAATTTTTAAACACCAGACTAGGCAGATGTCCGTGTTTTGACTAACAGATATTAAAGTTAATTAAAAATAAAAATTAACTTTGCATTAAAATTGAGTTCTACAAAATATAAATATACAATAATTTATTCTATTTTGCATTACTCGAATTACTATTTAAAAAAAATAGTTATCAGTTATTCAAAAATCTGCAATTAATTCTGAGTAATGATTCATATGCAAATATGGCAACAATAATTCATTCTTTTAATTATATACATAATATATATCCACTTTTGCACCTGTATTTTAATGTAATGATGTTCCCTTATAAATAACTTTGCCTGTATGTGTTATTTTTTAGATATTAAGAAGCGTTTTTGAGTATTGCTGTTGTTGTTATTTTTAAAAAAAATAATAAGGTGTTTCCGACAGTTTGGTCTTAAAAGATTTTATTTGCGACTGGCTCTAAATAGACTTGAAATACAATAGATTATTGTACTCGGATGAAATCTTTACCAGAGGCCATAAAAACCTTGTTTATGGTATAGGTATACCATAAACAAAGCTTTTATCATATCTATAGGCATAGATATGCGGATTTCTCCATCTTCAACCAATTATTGTTGTGCATCTTTCAATAGCCAATTTTTTCTTTTCCTGTTTTTATTCAAATTATTATTTTTTAACTATGCATAATGCTCATACTTAACTACAATTAACATATTGTTATAATGGCCTCCACACTAAAAGCTCACTTTTTTGTTGCTGATATTCCTTAGTTGTTGTTAGATTATAAGTAATAAGAATTAAATCTGAAATATTCCCATTATTGCTAATGATAAAATAATGTTAAAAGCTAATGATTTACGTTCGGTTCATGGCGCACGATATTGGAGAAAGATACTAATTTTGTAAAAATCATAACAGTACTGTTAAAGAATTAACTAGGAGATTATAGAATTACATTCAGAGACACAACTATATATTTGTCAGTAGACGTTATCAGCACCTCCTCAGAGATTTTTCACTATTTCGTTCTGAAAAGCGTCGACAAAATTTCAGAGATAAATATGTTGGAGCTTTAAAATATGAAAGCATTTTCACACGAGTATTTATTTCTTAATCTTTTTCCACTAAGTTGGGTAAGGAATTTTTTTAAAGGGATTTGCGTGCTAAATATATGAAGGTAAGATTTTAAAAGATATTAAATATGAAAAGAAATCGCTCACCAAAAAAGGAAGTTTTTTAAAAAATATTTTTTTGTTATATTTAATACCGAATGTGTTAAAATTTGGCATTTAATTGTAGGTAATTCGATTCATTATAATTTTATATATTTTGAAATTGGTTTTAAAATGTTACTTCCACGAATGTTTATACGGTTGTGGTTTTTTTTTATGTGAACTAAATTTATGACCTTTGATGTTTTTATACAAATAAGGATGTGACTATGCGAATAGGTTGTTTTTAATGTTATTACTGCCTTGTAAATCCTGAAATTTTTTTCAGTTTCAAATATTTTCTGTAATACATATCTTTCCGCTTTTTTAAATATCGGCAACATTTACAATAACACCAACTATTTTTCTTCTCTTATAATAAACGTAAAACAGCGAATGTTTAAGTATTGCCAAACACTTTTCATAAACACAATATTATTAATCAATAATATAATTCCGGAAATGATTTGTATAAGTAACATTCTATAATCTGAAATGCATAATTCTTACTTTCAGTACATAAAATGAATTTAATTTAGCCGCCGTTTTTACAATAGTTGGAGGTGTAATGGTTAGCAAAGTTGCCTTCCAAGCACTTGATATGAATTCGATTCTCGGCAGTAGCAATAGATATTTTTTTATATTTTTTACTATAAACTAAGTTTTTACTTTATTTATTAAATTAAAAATTGTAACTTTTATTTTCATAAAAAAAATCGTTTTAATTAAAAAAAAAAAATTAATGTCCGTTTTTTTCATGGATCTGTGCTTATTCTTATAAAAAATATATGTTGACAGCGACATTTGTTAAAGCTTGTGAGACAGTTGTACCTTATGCCAAAAAGTTTGCTTGTGCCCATTTTATTTTTTAAAGATTTTTCTTGTTCCAACAGTTCTTGTAACTTTTCTGAATCAAAGGGATACTCTGAGTAGAACGATAAGGAGGGAAATTAATGTGCGGTTTGATAATAAACGTGTGAATATAATCCGAGTAATACAGATGCAATGCATAAAAAGCTTTGGACGACGTTCAGAACAGTTTTGTTAGACGTGGAAAATGTTTGAGAGTTTTTTTTTTATTTTATTTTATGACAACCTCTATGATAGACTGGTAACCTTTTCGATTGAGGACCCGGTGGTCAAGGATTAAGAAGTCAATAAAAGATAACATTAATTGGTTTCTTCACCATACCGTGAGCAAATCAAAATGTAGAGCTTTATTTCCAATTCGTCGCAAAGTGGTGGCGAGTGGTCCGCCGTTTGAAATGAAATGGTTTTATCTATGTTTATTGACCAAATCTGAATAGCTAGAAATTTTCCAACCTTCTTTCCCATTCTCCTTTACCTACAAAATTTCTATAAGGCGTTCAGCGCTCCAAAAACTATGCGATAACTTTGTATTACCGAAATGGGTAAATGCGAGTGGGATGTTATTTAATTTTTTTTTTTCTTTTTTTATGTTATATTTTTTAATGCTTAAGCTTGCTTACATATTTATTTTGTTGTTAACAGGTTTTACATTACAGATTATGTATACTTTAAAAGGTGATCCTGTGGTTATATGTTTATAGGTCTCTATACGCAGCAGGCTAGATACCCATGATTGTGGAGGGTCAATTCTTGATAAGGACACCATTCTTACTGCGGGACACTGCGTTTGCGGGTAAAAACTATTAAATAAATACACTTACCATAATTGTGTTTTTTTAATGAGGGCAAAATGAACGACGATATTCAGTACCAAAATGCGAAACTTGCATTTCTTTCTTGTGCGATGCAAAATCATATCATGGAGTTGTAAAACCAGTTCTGGAAATTTTGGAATTCTTGAAAAATTGTTTGGATTACCTCGAATACAAACAGAATTAACATTATATAATTTCTTCAACTGATTGGCTTTCACTTTGTGGCGTCATTATTCATAAATTAATTATATGATATACTTGCTTCTTCTACAATGTATTCACCACTGAGCGATGCTTTTTTCATCATATATATACATTTATAAATTGGTGAATACAAAGTATATTTTTTTATTAATTTATAAATAAAATACCTTGTATTCAACACTTAAATCAAAGAAAAATATATAAATAATAATCGAGACTTTCGAGGCGTTGAAGTGGGGCATGACACAAGTAAGGTTGAGAAAACTGCTCTATATGTTTAGTTATTGTACTCAATACAGTAATACGCACTCCCACAACTACACTGCCGTGTATCAAAATATGTCAACCTAGGATAAAAGACTATAAAGTTTCTTCAGATGCTTCGTTATTTAAGCTCTGCTAAACTGTCAAAGTACATAGTTAATTATTTAGAGTTACCGATAAAAATACGTAACAAATACTTACAACACACTAGCGCCGCTCGCGGAAAATCGTCCCGGGTGACTCTTTCAGATCGGCATCGCGACTCTCAACTTGGATGGACCACATTTATTCACCTTGATTGCTTATTCGTGTATCGTTTGTACAATATTTCAATCTTAATTATTATATGTTATAGTATCATACAATTGCCTATATTAAACCACCTTCTACAGTATGGTTTTCAGATTATTTCTCTGATGCCATAATATAAGCACTGTGCATTAAATTCCTAAACTTAATCAATCAAAATATATTACACATATTTTCCAAATCATTATTCATATTTGTAAATAGATCCATATTTATCGTTAAGTTTATTATCCTACTTTGTAATATTGTTTTATTAAAGTGGTATGCTATTATGTACGTTGATACTACGGTATTCTTTCTATGGTATTTACCCTGATAAAGTTTTCCGAAAATTTTACGATCGACTGATTGCATAGTGTGTGGAAGGTGTTTTTAAGGAAAAGTAGGAGAAGTAGTTTTTAGAACGAAAAATTTATGAGGATGGGCAGGAATCTAGGAGTTAGTGTGTCCAGGAGTGACGAACGTATTATTCTATCCCTTCCACTGCGGTACAATGCGATGAGTCGAGAAAGTCCGGCTGGACAGGTCAAAGAGTCTCCCTATACCGGCCAATCCTGATTCGGCCCGCATCCGCCATCAAGACCTGTACAAACTTCACCCCATTAATCCGGGCACTCCTGTTAAGTCACTAAACGTAGCGTACCACTTAAGGTGAACTACGGCAGAGGTGTTGGTTATCCAATTAATGGTTGCCGGGGCGGCGCAGGCGGTATCCATACCCCCCTCCCAAATCGAATTAATGAATTAATTATTCGAATGGTGAACGTGCTACGCTTTCATTATGTGAGGAATTAATTTAATTACTTGGTTCACGAATGTTTTTTTTCTTCTTTTTATTCAAGATATGCTGAACCATTCCCTACAATTCAGTATGGCGTGTTAAATATTTCTATTGATGGCCAGACGATAATTCGGATGAAGGAAATAATTTGCCACGAAGATTACACAGTTTATGATAATGACTATGCGCATAATGACATAGCTCTTGTAAAGGTATGTGGGTACTGAGCTAATTATTTCTAAATATATTTTGATGCACAATATGGTGGCCACAACGAGTCAGTCATCGAAAATCAGTGAACATTCTCACCTTGGCTGTCGGTCAATGGTACATTTCACCTATTCATTATAGATGGAGAGTTTTCCTCAAGCCACCGTAATACAAATGCAAAAAAATGTACCTAAGTATTTTTTTATGTCTTTCTTTCTTCTTTGTCGTGTTACCATTGTATGTTATCATGAGCCTAGTTTTTGGACTGATAATTCGTGGTGGAATTCCATTGTGTTAGAATTAAAATGAAAGCATTTTTGTACTTTGTTCCACTTATTTATTTTCACCAAGACCGGTTTCATCCTACTACGGACATGTACGATAATGTCCGTAGTAGGATGAAACCGGTCCTGGTGAAAATAAATAAATGAAACAAAGTACAAAAGTGTTTTAAATTCAATTCTAAGTATGTGATCATGTTATGTATAGATATATATTGAATATAATTGTAATTATCTTTTTTTCCAAACGTGCATTCTTTTTTTATGTGACAAAGGGAGTTTTTTTTTACCTATAGTTTATCCAAGAGTTTTACAAACCTTGTAGAATTTCAGCTGCTATTTAAGTGATTATTTTTTCTATCCCGCCCACAAAATCATCAATACATATCCCACAAGTTAGTCTTACTCAGTTTCCCCTTTGTTTTTTGTTTGTTTTTTTTTTTTTTTTTTTTCATCTGTACAATCTTAATGCTATAAAAAGGTTATGGTACCGTGCCCGTCTTATAAAGTCGACAATGTTTAGAAAGTTTAGAAAGTTTAGAAAGCTTAGAAAGTTAAGAAAGTTTAGAAAGTTTAGAAAGTTTAGAAAGTTTAGAAAGTTTAGAAAGTTTAGAAAGTTTAGAAAGTTTAGAAAGTTTAGAAAGTTTGGAAAGTTTAAAAAGTTTAAAAAGTTTACAAAGTTTACAAAATTTACAAAGTTTACAAGGTTTACAAAGTTTACAAAGTTTACAAGGTTTACAAAGTTTACAAAGTTTACAAAGTTTACAAAGTTTACAAAGCTTACAAAGTTTACAAAGTTTACAAAGTTTACAAAGTTTACGAGTTTACAAAGTTTAAAAGTTTACAAGGTTTACAAAGTTTACCAAGTTTGCAAAGTTTACAAAGTTTAAAAAATTTACAAAGTTTACAAAGTTTATAAAATTTACAAAGTTTACAAAGTTTACAGAGTGTACAAAGTTCACAAAGTTTACAAAGTTTACAAAGATTACAAAGTTTACAAAGTTTACAAAGTTGACAAAGTTTACAAAGTTGACAAAGTTTACAATGTTTACAAAGTTTACAAAGTTTAAAAAGGTAGGTATGTCAGATTATTATCATTGTAACAGGGTAACATTGTAACATCGAAGGGTGTTATTTAATTCAAAATTGTTTTTCGTATCAGCATTGCTGCTGGCTGCTTTGATAGATGTAGGTAAATGAATGACTGCCAGTGCTAAGATTCAACTATGGAAAATGAAAATCTTTTTCCTTTTTGATGTAACTATTTTATATATACTCGTATACGTATATTGTAACAATATAGTTAACATTTTACATAACATATTCAAGTACTCGTACATTGCAGTTTGATTATGGTAAAATATATATAAGTAAATATGGTGTCCACAGACAATTGCATTTAACGTAAGTATATTATATCGGAACAGAGATAATCTAATTAGAAAGAAATACATAACACGTGAACACCTAGATTTTTTTTTGTATTAAAGGAAAACTTAAGTGGTTACAGTTTTTTTTGTTATGAATGTCTTTGAAATATTTCTTGGCAGAGTTCATAATTTGTATTTTGTCAGTAATGCATCTGATTTCTTCCGGGAAAATCATTGAAAAAATACTTGGTCAGTATAGTGGTGTTGTACAAAATAAGTGTTTAGTTTTGGGCATGAGAATATATATTTAAATCTAGTACGATTGATTAATTAATTAATTAATTAATTATTTGTGCAATTATTTATTTTCTTAAAAAAATCGTTAAGATATTAGAAAACGTTTATCACATTTACGTCCTTGTAAATTAATAACCATCTTATAGTTTATTTTCCCAGCAATCATATTGCATGTATTATATACGTAGTATCCACTTCAAACATTTTGAATGAATTTTTTTAATATGTATTCCTTCGAATTTTATTTGTTTAGATTTTTTTTTCTGTAACATTAAAATTTATTTGTTTAATATTACGATAATTGTTTTGTCTAAGGTAATAAGATATTTTCATAAGGAACAATAACATTTAGAAGCTAATCTGTATGTTATGATGGAAAAACCTTTTTATCTCCACTTGGTCATATTTGAACGAATCGTGTAAATGTTTCAGCTCGCTTCCTCAATGGTTCTGGGGGAGAACGCCCGTCCAGTGCAGCTCCCTTCGCGGGAATTCGTGGTGACAGCAGGGACTCCAGCTGTGCTTGTCGGATGGGGACTTAACGATGTAAGTAACAGAGGATTCCGCTATAATTAATATTTTACCCTTCAGAAGGATTAAAGTTACATATATCACAGAATCTTAATTGGAGTGAGAAGATTGCTTGATAGAAACCGCGCGGCAGAACAATAACACATTTACATGGAAAAATAACTGTTCCTCTACATGACTACTAACCCATTGGTAGCAGGTGGTATCTGCTTATTAAAACGTAGGTGTTTATTATGTTGTTTCCACTTGACTTTTTAAGTATATTTCTAAAATAGGTATACACAACCTGTTCAAAATAACACCTAAGAGTGCAGTACAGAATAACACTATTTACATATTTTATAGATAATAATAAAAACACATTGGTAGATACGATGTACCTTTTGACATTTAAAATATGCTATTTGAGGTAATTTTGACAATTGCGTAATGTGTCATTGATGTTGTCAATGAATGACTTATTGTTTTTCGGTGAATAATATTTTATAGCATTTTATCAGTTAATTGGTAACATATACCAATGTATTCTCTTGGTTTAGATTTTAATAATCTTTTAAAAGTTTTTTGGTTATGTTGAAAAAAAAAATCGTATAAAAAATATCATTACATGTTTCGTCTATCATTACACGCAAGTTACAAATATATACAAATAGCGCTAAAGAGGTTTCATTGGTTCGTATGGTTTTAAAATTTCACTACAGTTTTATTAGCGAGGAACCACACCATGCACATACCCAACTCTCTCCCCCCCCCCTCTTGCCTAAACCCACCCTCCTTAGATACGGCTTTTCGAACTGTCGGCTCCGCACACATTGCACCCGGGAGTGATAGAAATTACAACCATTTACTTGATAAACACGAGCAAACATTTCCAAATGGCATGGCATTTCAAATGTGATATAACATTGCAAATATTGAAGAAGGAGCATACGTGTTACATACGATTTGAAACAAATTACTTTTCTTCTTCGGTGAGCCATTATTTTTTCACTCATTACAATAGAGACACATTATTTGTAAATGCTTATATACAGGTTCATTCCAAATTATGGACTCATTTTCGTACAGTTATATTTCCTGAATTATACGTTATATGTACATGATCTACATATCAATTGATAGAGGAGGTCAGAAAATTTCAAATCCCACCGCTAGATTGCTCATAGTTGGTCAAACGACCGATAGAGTGCGCGCGCCGTAAAATGAGAGTAAAATGGCTATGTACAGTACGAGGTTTTCTGTGTCCATGAGTTCTGTAAAACTAAATCGGCAATTGTAGTACAGCTTACCTTTAGTCTACATTTTAACAATGATCCTTCAACTAGAAAGAGAATTTGTCGTTAGTATCGCCAATTTAAGCAAACTGAATATGAAAAAAGCCCAGCACGACTGCGTGTATCAGAGGAAAATGTGCGAAATTAAATCTATCATTTTGAATAACCCTGAGTTAATATTTATGTTAAAAAATCACTTCCATTCGCGTAACCCAGTAACGGTGAAAACGATAATATTACAAATACAATATAAAACAAAACGTAAAAATAATGCCCCTCAAAATTTAATACGTAAACAAGTTTTTTTTGGCTTTCTGCGTAAAGCCAACAACAACAAATCTTTGGGCATATTTAAATGCACAACGTTTTATCATCGGCGCAAAATTAACTCCGAAGATTTAAAACTTTTTGTTTTAACAATACATCATATTAGGCCTCCGTGATGGTGGGGTAAAGTTCTCCACTATGAATCCTGAGGTCCCGGTTTCAAATTCCGGCGTGCGGAAGTAAAATCAATTTATAAAATTAATATTAAAAATTACTTTGTATTCACCTCTTTATTAATATATACATATCAACATGTTTCAAAAGCAATTTCTGATGTGGAAATCATCGCTTTCGAAAGATGCTGATATGTATATATTAATAAAGTGGTGAATACAAAGTAATTCATTTATTAATAATGTCGCCACAAAGTGAATGTCAATCTTATGAAGAAATTATAATTAATTTATGTTGTTTCACAATTAATTCAATATAAGTAAAATGTTGTGAAAGACCACCATTCAGAAAGGAAACTATGCTTGAAATTGTTATTTGGTGACCAGGTCTGAATAGCCAGGGACTTCCGAATCTTTCTCTTTCCCATCTTCTTCCTGTCCCCACATCAAGTTTCATCCAGAACTCAATTGCAATCGGAACAGAGTCTCGGATATACCTACCCGATTTTTATTTATATGAGACATCTATTGACTTATTGTACAAGTCTGGAAAGAAATATTCAATTCATTTTTGTATAACTTATTGAAGTTTGTAAACCTGGATGAAACTTTGCAATCATCATAAGGACAGCAGCCAATAATATAGGATTTATAAAAATGGAGGATAATATTAATAAATCTTGAACATGAAGTATGATATCGGTGTAAATGGCGTAAATTTTACTGGTCTCATTAGCTTAGTTGGTTAAGCGGTTACCCCGGATAGGTAGAGGTCCTGGGTTCGAGTCCCAGATGCGACTGAAATCTTTTTAATTTCTGTTGTTTTTTCGGTTTCGTGGTTCATTTGGGATGTGTTAATATTATCTTCTTCAATGATTCAAATATTACAATGAGGTTTACAAACTTCAATAAGTTATAAAAAAATAAATTGAACATAAATAATCAATAGTTCAACATAAAACACAGATACGAAGTTCATCTGCGGCGGATCACACAATAGATCGCGGTGGTTACAAAACACAATAGATATCGGCGTTTTATAAAACACAATACGAATATTGAGTTGCGGTCGCGGATGCGAATTGATGTGTACTGAACGAAATCACAGTGGACAATGTACGGGTAGAGTCGATGGACTAGGTGTGGGTTAGAATTGGATAGGTTTATTTTAGGAAGCATATTATTGTGGAAATCAACTATAATGCTATTCAAATTGAACCGTAACCGGCGCAACCTGTAAATAATGAATGCCAAATAATATACCCTTAAACCATAACTTTGGAAATGTGTAAATATTAATAATTTATATATTTATTCTTAAATTTAAAAACAAAACAAAAAACATTAGCCAGTCATCTCACTAGAGTCCTGTGTTAAGATGAGCGGCTTTACAATTTTAATTAAATAATAATAAGTAAGTAACTAACTAACTAACTAATCATCATGCCGTTTCTCCGCAGGAGTAGGCAGAGAGGACGGACCGCCAAACAACTCGATCTTGGCATACAGTTCTTGCTTCATTCACATTCATACATCGACTCATACATTCTCTTCTATTATTCCGACTTCTGACATGGCCCGACTCGAGTATTTGATTCACTTGATCTTGCCATGTCTTCCTCGGGCGTCCCCGGCTTCTTCTTCCATTCACATTCGCGTCATATATTCTTCTTACACTCCCTTCTTCGTTCATTCGCTCCACATGCCCAAACCATCTAAGCGTCCATTTCTTAATCTTACTCATTACGCTTACATCAGCCTAGCATTCTTTAAGAATTTCAATATTTTTCACACGATCATACATGGTTTTACCACACATTCGTCTCAGAGATCTCATTTCTACGGCATTCAATTTACTTTCACCCTTCTTCTGCCAATTTCATTCCTCACTGCCATACATCAGGATTGGTATCAGCACTCCATTGTGGACTGCTAGCTTCGCTTCTTTGGACAACTTTTTGTTAGCGCCAACCGCGTTCAGTCCCCGTTAATGGAGTTTCCAGCATTCACCCTTCTTTCAATATCCCTATTAGTCTTTCCATCTCTCATAAACATACTTCCTAAATATACAATAAGTAAGTAAAAATGATAATATCGAGCATATATAAAGTTTCAACATTGATTGTAACATAAGGGATAACATGGATAAAGTGAAATCACCACTCTCAGCTAACGTAGACTTTTTGACATTTTTTAAAAATAAATTTAGCGTATCTATAGTTTTAATGTTGTCTCTTAGCCTATTATATAACAAAGGAGCTTTATAAGAAAAACTCCTTTGTCCAAATGATGTTCTGTTTTTTGCCGGCTGATACATTAGAGAAGAACCCATTCTAGTATTGCGTACTTGTTGTGACCTTATGGCAGTATCAATGTTATTTAAAAAATTACAGAATACCTATATTATGTACAATTGCCTTTTTATCATAATTTTGCTTTCTTTTATGCTTTTTTTTTATGGACCTTTTACAAAAAAACTACATCGAATTTTTAATATGGTCTCATGACTGGATTAATTATGAATGCAAAAAAACTAAATTAATGTACTTAAGATCCCCAAATGCAAATGTATATATTACACCTGAAATAAAACACATACTTTAGATCGTTTATACCATGGCATTCCTGCATCGTGTACATGTGAAAATGTTGAACTTGTGAAATCATATGTTTATTCATTATTGATTGTGTTTTCAAGTAGGATTTACAAATAAATAAGGTTTGTGTACGATTAAGATCAATTGTAAGTAGATTATTTAAATTAAAATTCTTTGTTCCAATCTGTATACTTCGACTCGTACTTTATTTATCAATAGCAGAATCTGTTATAAGGTATGGAATTACAGCCTGGGGACTTTCCTGTAAAACAAACATCAATCATGTTCAATCAGTAGAAAATTCATTGGTTAAATTATTATCTTATAAATTTATACGAACAAAGGCATAATATTCCATACTTTTATCAGAGTCTCAAAATTCTTTCAGTTAGATCAATTTTGTGGTACAAAATTTTATTTTAATGAAGGATTGATGGTTCCTTAACATAAAAACAAATATGGACAAAGAACTTTAGATCACATGATTCCTAGTTGCATAAATATCTTACCCGCTGAAAAAAAAACTGTATTAAAACTAAGCCATTACTAAACACATTGAAAACTTGGCTGGCTGAAAGTAGCTATTTGTATTAGAAAAAAGGAAGTATTATTCAAAAAAATTAAAAGTGTACTTTGTTTACACCACTTTTATAAAAATAAATAAATATCTCTACATGTTTCGACAGCAATGCTGTCATCCTCAGGAATATATGAATACTAAAAAATTATTTTAAGTACAGACAGATGATAAAAATTAGAAAAATAATTTAAGAATATAGAAATTATAAACATAAACGAAAAATACCAATTACAAATTATACACATAAACAAAAATTGCAATTAAAAATTGCCACAAAGTTGCCAATCATTTGAAGAAATTTTAAATATTATTTTATTTATGATTTATTGCTTTCGTTTATCTTTTATTTATTTTATTTTTTTAATATATTCTTATAGAAATGTTTTAGAGTAAGATTCTTCATAAATACTTATGTTTTAGGCTTGTTACATATGTTTTATTTTAAGTATTGTTTTTTTTTTATGTTTCTATTTTACATATTTTGCAACCTTGTCTGTAAATCTTAAGTTTTAAATAACAAGTTACCGTTAGACAAACTACAAAAAATTGTTTATCTGAACTTTTCGAATTGAATTTTTTCTCTTTTAAAATTAAATAAAAACATAAAAATATTTCATACACATTATTTTTTTAATTAATTTTTATGCAACCTTTAAGGGCTCTAGGGTAGTATTTTAACATGAACCCCAACATACAACATTATATGAAAGTAGAGATTGAACAAAAATGTAATATACGGTTTTTACTGTAACTTTCTCCAAATATTTATTTCTTAGGGTCTTGAAAATATATGCTAGTTTTCTTATTTTATTTGTTAATACAGTTATATGATCGTTCCATTTTAAATATTTATCAATAATTAAGCCAAGATATTTGAAATTGTCCACTCTTTACAAAGGTTGACAATTGCATTCGTGTATATAACAATCCATTGTTAAGGAATGGTCCACAGAGGGTTAACTTACAAAAGAAATGGTAAAAGTAATATATTTAGTTTTTTGGGTCTTTAAAATAAAAAGGTATTGATCAAGCCACTTTTTAGTAGTCTTTAATCCTGACTCACGCTTAGCGTAAGTTTCATCCCAAGTATCACCAGCAAATACCAAAACAGTATCATATACAAATACAACTGAAGAACCCAATAATGATAAATTACAAAGGTTATTAATATACAATAAAAATAAAATTGAACAATCAAATCATATTTTAGAAACCAATCATTCGTTTGATATAAATAAAGGTTTGAAAGTTTTAAATACAAATACAACTGGTTTACAATTAGATAAATTTGAAATTTTAGAAATAAGAAAAAGTGTTAATAGCGAATTAAATTTAATAAATAATCAAATATTTTTTAAAAATAGCTATCTCTTAAATTTATTTTCATATTAATATTAATAATAATAATTTTTATTTATATTTCTAATTTAAATGTATTATTCAATGTTTTATAATTATTTTGTCATTAACATTTTTGATCTGTTACTTACCTACTTTAATTCATTTTTGTTTATGCTCATATTTTGTATAATCTTAAATTATTGTTTTAAATTTTTTATCATTTTTCTATACTTGAAATTATTTTTTAGTATTCATTTATTCCTGAAGATGATAACATTGCTATCGAAACACGTAGAAATATTTATATATTTTAAATAAAGTGGTATATACAAAGTGTATTTTCAAATATATAATTAATAATGATGCCACAAAGTTATAAAGCATTTGAAGAAAATACAATATATTAATATTTATATCACCACATCATGGTTATGCGTTAATACAGAACGGTGTAAATCGTTTAGATTGAAGAAAAGTATCAATGTGTGCTAGAGAATTCATTACGAAGTAGTTGCATCATATTCCCTTTTATTATTATTCAAAGAAAAGTCATCATTCCAAAGCTATGAAAAATACGCCGTAAGAAATAGACACTAATAAAACATTAAAAAGGTTTTAATTTTCATTTGAAGGATCTCTGCTTTCAACAATCGGTTTATTATCAATTTATTGCATAATGCTACCTTAATTTATTTTTCGCGGCTCATATTTATTCTGTTACGCATGTCAGTGTTACGGCGCCCAGAAGGCAAACAGCCGTAACTTAGTAATGAGTAGACCCAGAGTAGGTTGGAGGGTCCGGGCATTATAATTTCAACCAAGCACCAGCTTGATTTGCATAGCAGTGTTGCTATTGCACTCCATTTTGAAGGCGCATTCCAATTCGCATGCAAAGCAGTTTACTTCATCACCGTCCACAATAAATTTCAGTAATGAAATATTATCCTTCTTCTCGTTACTAAGTTCAAAAACTTCCTTCCGATCATGAGACCAATCGTCAATATTACAACAGTTATTTACTCTGTTCCCAGTGGAGATTTTTTTTCGTGAAAAGTAAAGTATATTTACATAAATTATGCTACGCATAAAAATGTACTTATTATACATGAAACTAAGCGAAAATAATCATATTAATTACGAATATGCATGAATACCAAATTATTTTTGTTTTCAATTGGGATTTTTTTATAGGTACATGACGACTTGCAGATTTAGCTACTGTATTTTATACTAAAACTAATCTTATAATTATTTAATAATAACTTAATTGGCTTAAATAATTAAAAATATACTTTGTATACAGAACTTTTATTAAAATATATAAATATTTCTATATGTTTCGACAGCAATACTGTCATCCTCACGAATATATGAATACTAAAAAACAATTTCAAGAATGGACAAATGATAATATATTAGAACAATAAATTAAGAATAGACAAATTATAAACATGAAGAAAAATTAATTAAAGCAGTTAATCAAAAATACTAATAAATAAAATATATTATAAAATTGAATAACAATTTTATATTAAATTTTTAAAAAGAAATTCTTTTTATTATTAATATTAATTTGAAAATAAATTTAAGAGATTGATTATTTATAAAATTCAATTGATAAATTGATAAACCTATTAGACCTGTATTTTCTAACTGTAATGCCCCTAGTTATAAATTAGCATCTACAATTAATAGAATAATTTTGGGTTTCAATGTTTTCAAACCTAAATATACAATTAAAAATTCTCTAGATTCGGTTGATCATTTAAAATCTTTAGATATCCCTAATAATGCACTTTTAGTATCACTTGTGATTTTTCACAAAAACGACGCTATACAAATCATACAATTATTATTATTATTATTATTATTTGATGTAGTTAACATACATACAACTCTCATATTCCCTTTGTTAGTATGAGCGCTGAATTATGAGCCAATAGTTTTGGATTTTTGCCATTTGCTTTCTTGCACATGAAAGTTTTTCTTAGAATACTAATCATCAAAAATGTGGTAATTATGCAGGATACAAGAATAACAAATTTCAAGTCTGTATGTGATTAGGTAGGTATTTAAATATGCAGTCAAAAATCTCTTAGTGGTATCAAGGTGAGAAGTCAGATTTATTCATCCAGTCTAATAACTTTTATTATTAAATAAAGTCATTGCAATACTTATTTAAACCTTTTATCCTTGTTCTGCAGACACAAGGAGCTGTGCAATCAAATCTCCAGAAGGTTAAAATTGAGATCATTTCTGAGGACTTCTGCAATGCCGCATATCCCGGAAGGCTCGTGGAGTCCAATATTTGCGCCGGACTGGCGGAAGGAGGCAAAGGACAGTGCAATGTAAGCTTCAATCAATAGTTGTACTCGTCAATCGTTCAATGTAATTATAAATCATTCGATATAATCATCAATCAATCAATCTATGAATTCTTCAATCATTCGTTGACATCATTCCCGAGTAGTTCATCGATTTTACATATTCTGCCATATGGTGTAGTGGGATGGAAGCAGGTAAGCTAGTCTTGATATCTGTTCTTGACATGACTGCGGCTTTTGACACGGTAGATCATAGTAGTCTGTTAAATCTTTTTTATACCGAATTTGGCCTTCGATGTGATGTACTTCAATAGATGACATCTTACCTGTCTGGACGAGTAGGCTAAGTAACTTTCAATAAATGTACATCACCTGAAACTCAAATTGAATTTTGAGTCCCCTAGGGGTCTGTCTGTCCTATGTCCCATTGTCTTAATTATCTATACGAATCGTCTTGAACAGTAGAAGGCTATGCAAATGATGATCTGATCTTTGAATGTTGTTCACCGGTTGAAAAAGAAGTCCTTAAAAAACGAAGTACGTAGCTACATCGGTACGGTTTCAAATTGGATGTCTGTCAGTAAATTCAAACTCATTCTGGCAAAGACAGGATTTATTTAGATAGCTTCCTCAGGAAGGCAAGGCTTCCTTGACTTCAGTCCAATACATATTCAAGATACAGATATAATCCCTTCTTCGGAAATAAAATTTCTAGATTCCACTATACACAATAGTGTTTCTCTTGAATTGCAAATATCATAAGCTGTAAGTTCTGCTTTTTTTCCATCTTAAAAAGATAAAATTAATCAAAAGATGTCTTCCCTCTGATGGAGCAAAATCATTCATAAATTCATTTGTTGTCCCACATATGGACCATTTTAATAGTGCTTATGCTGGCCTCCCTCAAAAAAAATTCAATAAAATCCAGTCCATCTTCAATGCTGCGGCAAAAATGATATTTGGTGAATCTAAACATTGTCACATAATCCGTCCTCTAAGGGATCGTCCTCAATGACTTCGATGACCTGAAAGAATGAGTTCAAGATCTGCTGACTGACCTTCAAAACATTTCAGGGAATGGCACAAGCCTATATATCTGTACTATGTCTCCGACAACACTAGGCAGCTTACTCTGAGAGCAGATCTAGATACTACTAATCGTGTAATTGAACTCTCAATGTCAAATCGAGCCGCCTATTATGATCGCTCTTTTCGTGTAAATGGCCCACTCATTTGGAATAAACGGGAATTGAAAATAAAATTCTTTAAAAAATCCTGCTGTCAATAAATTTTAACTTCTCTTCAATTTACTGTGAAAAGCTATTTTCTCAAGCCTCCGGTATTTGTTTGGTTTCGGTTTCCCCAGTTTATTTTTTTACGTAAACTCAGTTATTGCTGAACATAACTTGACTCCTGTCTTAAAACTTTGCTATTTTTGCACTATTATTGTGAATGTGCTCTTTTTGTATAGCTTTGTATATACTGTATAATATTTTGTAATTTTATTAGATGAATATGTACCTAAACAGTATTGTAGAAATAATATTAAGAAAGTAAGAATGTAAGTAATATGTTATGAATGTATAAGTATAATATGAAAGGAACACTGTAGGAATACTACTGTGGAATTAGTTAATCATTATTTTAAAGTTTATTATAGTAAATCGCGCTTGAAGTGAAATAACCAAAACTGCGCTATATACTCGTAACTGATATGTTACTATTATTATTATTCTATCTATGCGCCAGCCTGCCAGTAGGAGGCAAAGAATAATCCAAGAAAAGCCTTATTCAATCTATGTAATGCTTAACCATTCAATGAAATCTTCAATCAATCGATGAAATTCATCAGTGAGATCTTCTCCGAGAAAAACATTGAGAAAATGCAGTCTAGCGTGATCTTGCAGTGAAATACGTGTACCGACCTGGCAATACAACGTAAGTCTCAACCAATCAATATCTAATTTTCTGTAATTGGAAACACTTCATACCAGCAGATATGCCAGGACATAAAATGTCTCATGAAAATGGGATAACCGCATTAGGTGCACTTTGCGTTCGTATTTTATTATTTATATATTTTTTTATAATACTTCAAGGCAATGTAAGAATATGTAAGCATAATAAACAAATAATAATTACTTTGTTTAAACCATTGACATTTGTGGTTTTAGTAATTTGTACAGCGCTCTTGAGGTGATTTTTCACAAAAGCGGCGCTATACAAGTCATCCGATTATTATTATCACGCCACAGAGTAAATATGTATCTTTTAACGAAAAAATAAATACAAGTCTAAAACATTTGAAATACTTGTGGCCACCAGAGCGTGAGAGGTATCGCCCCTTACTTTTTTACCCAAGTATTTCATCTAATCTACATACATTTGTGGCACATATATACATTTAGGTAATAAGTGAAAAAATTACCATCCCTAATCTTCACAAGAAAAAAAGACGGTGCTATTAACAATGCTTTTGTAATAGCTGGCGTATCAAACTAAATCTTTTAATTGCTAACCCCAAGCCATCAAAAAAAAAACATTTTAAAAAATACGAATTTGATGATGTTGCTTTTCCCTTCACAAAAACTAATGACAATTTTATGGAAAAAATTGACAACACAATTTTTTTTTTGTATAAATAAACCTGAATCGAAATGAAAAATCTTAGATTTTCTTGCGGATTTGAAATACCGTGACTTCTTAATACCGAATATTGACATACATTTTAGATTCCTATCCGGGAGATTACGGGGCTTGTTTCTAGGTCATTTTATACCGGAGAAGATAAAATCAATCAAACCACAAGCCAAAAATCGACGAAACATATTGCCCGAGGTGGATTCCGGAAAATGGCAGACGTAGCAAAACAATATACCGGTATGCGGGTTTCAAAACTCGTGATCTCACAGTCACCGCACATAATATAATTCTCGAACCATAATATTATTTTTAATGAACTCTTACTCAGCTCCTAGATTAACAATATTTTTTAAAATGTAATTTTAATTTTATGATTACGTTAAATATCAAATTCATATAAATATTTTTATATTAAATATCGCAAAATACATAAAGAATTTTAGTTTTTCATAATATTACTTAGAAATTGTACACGCTAAGCTACCGCAAGTAGTAGCGTCGAGTCTGGGTCCCACCCAGCCGTAGTGGGCTCAATTCATCGGCTGGCTAAGTCCTCCATTACGACACAAGCAATATCTTTCGCTTACTGTGATGGTTGTAGGAGATTTTCAAATATTTCCAGGTTAAGCCTAACCAGGGAACGTTTGTCTTTAAAAAAAAAATAAGTCGAGAAATACAAAAACAATAGTACGGTTTTGTTACAGTGAGAAAAAACTCCTATACAATATCAGTCAAATAATTATAAAAATATCTGCAGTTATCACACAATCAAGGAGACCATCATATTTGTTGAAAAGACAATATAAAAAAGAGTAAAAATAACGTAAATACAAAAAGTCACTTCCCAAAAGCCAATACTTTAATACCGGTGTGAATGTCGTCATAGAACAATAATTGTTTTTAAATTCATATTTTAACATGTTATATATTAATGGTATAATGTATTCAAGGGTTCGTTGATCATATTTATTTTAAAACATGGGTACTCTCATTCATATATTTTGTGTGAATCGTGTATTGTGTACACGATCCACTTACATCTTATCGCTACATGTATTATTGTGTAGGGATCCACAACAGGATCGCTTAATGGTTTATAGAATGAAGATGAAAATAGTCAGGAAATTGGTGAAGTCATCACATCTAGAGATGGATGGTTTCATTCAATCCACCGTTAAACAAACTGGTGTAGGCCCAAAGCCGTGGTTCAGTCAAAAACGCTCCGAAGCAGTTCGACGAAAAAACACGGCTTACCAAGAGTACAACATGTCTCGAACATCGGAAAAGAAATCGGCATATAACAAATTGTCAAAGGAAAACAAGAGATTCATTAATAAGTGAAATTTGAGCACAACCTACAGATTAGGAAAAAAACTAGATGCCTGACCACTTGATATCGGAGCATCCTGATCGCTAGCGGACTTCATAGGTCGCAATATCTGCAAATCCAGTCTACCACCTCTTACCGACGGTTCATTAGCGAACGCCGCCACTGAAAAAGTCAACCGCATAGGAAAAATATTCGCGAAAAACTCTCCCCTCGATGATCAAGGAGCCATCCCGTCATCAGTCTCTCATTGGCTTTTCTATAGGAAAAAACTTAGAATCTGGCATCGGAATATACTCCACGTCTTACGGGGATTCGAAGTTAATGAAGCTAGTGGGCCTGACGGGATATCTGCCTTGATATTGCAGAGGTGTACTGTAGAAATAGCTACAATTTTGACAAAGCTTTTTAAAATGTCCGTGAAATATGGCTCTGTGCCCTCTGGTTAGAAAAAAGCGGTCATTCATCATATACCTAAGAAAGATGACTGCTCCAACCCAGCCTACTACCGCCCCCTAGCGATCACATCAGTTTTGTCCAAGGTGATGGAACGTGTGATCATCGACAAACTGCTTACATACCTCGAAAGGAACAACATTCCGGCGAAACTGCACATGAGACGATCTTCTCGCGTATGTGAAGCATGTTTGAGGGTGGTGCCTGGAATGTCACGGTGAGACTCAAATGGTTGCACTGGATATTTCCAAGGTTTTTGAACGGATTTAGTACCGAGTTCCTCCTCCCATCGAAAAACGTATCGAATTCATCGTTGTGAACCTAATTACAAATATTTACCTTACTTCATTCAGCTTGAAAAACTGACATTTCATCCCATAACCAGGCAAAATTTGCTTATTTTTTTATAATTTTTTTTTCTAAGGTTTGTAATAGTAAGTCTAGCATATTGCTGAGTGTTTAGGTTAATCAAATTTGTCTAATATTCTAATTTTATTTACCAAATCTATTGTTATATATTTTATTTCCAGGGTGACTCTGGCGGCCCTCTGCTGGTGGACGGCTACCAAGTGGGAATAGTGTCCTGGAGTGAGAAGCCTTGCGCTTCGGCCTCCCTCCCAGGAGTCTTCTCCAGGATCACTTCTTTCGTCGACTGGATCAATTCACATAAATAGTCATATCTAACAAAATCCTCCAATTTAATACATGATTATCTAGATAGCAACTAAATACCAACTTAAAAAAAGGATATTATACATTGAAATTTGGTAAAATTAGGACAAAATCCGCAAACTTTTATCATCTTGGTCAATTTAGTGTTAGTATTTTCTGGTCTAAGTCATATTTTTATTTATTTTTTAAATTTCTATCATATGATGATGGTGCTATTTAAGTAACTTCTTTATTCGTTGAAAATTTAACTGCTGATCGACTGACAAAATTTTTAATATTCCAATGAAAATAAAATGTTTAAAAATTAATCACATTTATTCTTACACAATAAAATATTTTATAACAAATCCATATTTTTTAAAATTTTAATTTACTCTTTGAAACGAATTACAATACACGAGCGTTACATGAATAGAAAGATTATATCCACAATTGCATAATCTACTCTTCTGAAAATATTTTCCACTTTCAAAAAACTTAATACAAATTGTGGAATAATTTATATGGTTTTGCATAATGGACATAACAATATGTGGTTTGACCCA
Organism: Halesus radiatus; assembly: GCA_022606495.2. Classification (NCBI taxonomy): domain Eukaryota; kingdom Metazoa; phylum Arthropoda; class Insecta; order Trichoptera; family Limnephilidae; genus Halesus; species Halesus radiatus. The sequence continues at coordinate 9,512 of JAHDVE020007010.1, read as the reverse complement.
CATGCAGATTTTTGTAATAGAGAGTGATTAATTCTATGCGGTCTTACAAAAAAATGTTAATTGTTATTCGTGCATTTGGGATCAAGAGAGGATTTTTGGGATTTTTGAGATGTTTGATAATTTTTTAAATCATTCGAAACAAATTTAAAAAAAATTTAATTGACTTATGTATGAAATTCTAAACTAGGTTTTAGAGGATAGGTTCCTAAGGGAGCCTGTTATACAATATTATAAGCTATTCAGATGAAAATGTGGGGTTTTGCGTATAAAACTGTTGTAAACTGTAAATATCACCGACAGTAATTATTATGGTTTTGGTTGATAAGGGACACTTTTGAGGTTTAAAGGTCAAGGTAAACCAAATACTTGAAACTGAATGAAGTCAAAAACGAACATGCTCCTCCAAAGTAGTTTTTTCTTCTCCGAACAAGAGGACTAAAAGCAATTACTGTAAGATTCCTGTGTTCCATTTTTTCAAAACGTTATGTTTGATTTGGGAAATTAAGGAGTGGAAAAATAGCATATAAGGTAGGAACCGAACACATTATCATTTAAGAACTTAATATTGGCGGTACCACCCCCCTCCCTCAGAGAGATCCAGGGGACGGTGGTGGCCTCCAAGGAAAAGGTGGGACAGTGAAGAGCTACAAGGGGACGAGAGCAACGAAAATATTTTTAATAAATATTTCCTTTTTATTTCAAATTTGTCATCGTTGAAAAAATCACGCATCAAAATAAACTGACCAATAAATTATTATAATGATTTATAGATGGATTAATAGAGTTTTTTTCATATTATTTACGTGTTATAACACCTAAACAGGTTTATCGGAACCTGTTGTCAGGTGAACAATAATATACTACGAAATATAATATGTAAATAATCCGGCCCACCACGCAGCCGGTGGGCAGACGCATCCACCGCCAATACCTAGATAAACCTCGCCCCATGAACCCGGGCACCCCTGCTATGTGACCAAACTTATCGAGCCACTTAGGGTGACCTATGGCAGAGGTGTAGCTTATAAAATGAATGGTTTCCGGGACGGCGTTCCCATACCTGCCTCAAAAATTACATGTTCTAGAAGCATGATTTAAAAAATACGAAAATACTATAACATTAATAGATTAATTCAAAATTCCTTTGTAATATGTATAAATAAAGTGGTGATTACCAAGTAATTTTTAATTCATTTATTAATAATGACGCCATAAAATGAATACCAATCCTTGAAATTATGGTATAACATTGTTTGGTAATTGGTGAACATAACCTAACCTAACCTTGATGAATAGTCTGGGATAACATTAATAAAGAAAATGATATGGCGAAACTGATAATAAAGTGTAGGTATTGGTTTATATAGGCACATAGGCAGCATTATATTTATTATAGCAAGTTGCAAGGTAGGTACTCTTTAATTAAAAAAGTGAAACATACGCTGTTAGTTCTACCGAAGCATATGCGGTTAAACCATCTACCTATACATTTTTACACCGACTTCAAAATCAACATTGATGAAAAAAATAAATATATACGTATGTCGCCACCATAATTTTAGTAAAATCCATTTAGTCGAATAAAAATCCGAATCGAAAATAAATCGAAAATGTAGTTGTGCTACCGTAACGTGAATATAATTATTTTAATTTGTACGTTTTTTGCTTACTTATTATTATCAAACAGACACGAGGTTTTCATAGTATTCTTTAATGTCAAAAAGATGGCATTCAAATAATAATTTGTGAAAACAATTGATTCAAGTTGATCACATTTTTTTAAAGTGACTGCACAGGAGGCCCCGAAGGAAATAATTTCTCTCAGGTCCTATATCATCTTTGATGATGCTATGTGGAGGATCTTTTAGAAGATATGAAGGAGTGATCCTGGGTCTTTAAGAACCCCATTTTTTAGAAGAGAGGAAACATAGAGGCTGGCAGATCATTCCACAACCGAGCTGTTGAATACAAAAATTAGTTGTAGGAGCGACCCGTTCTCATTTGAAAAATGTCAACAGAGTACAAATGTTGGGCGCACATTTGGCGTATTTCCCGGCTATGCACCGGTGTTGAAAGGATCAATGACGCTAGTTCCTCAGAGCATATTTATTTGTAATACCTGTAGAATAAGGACAGCATTCCCACCTGACGTATGTGCTCTAAAGATTTCAATCCGTTTGTGAAGATAGGCGAATCTATCAAACGGATGTCCCGTTTTTGCAGAGTCAAGAGTTTTTTCAGATATTTTAGGGCTCCCAATCAGAGGTGGCTGCCAAATTCTTCAGTTGGGCACTTATTAAGGTGTCAATATATATCTTATTGTTTACACTGTCATGTTATATATTTAAATGGTATTTTCCAAGTTAGTATGAACATGGACGAAACAGTGACACATATGGATACAGCCAGTTTACATGGCTCTATTTACGGGACGACGAATCTAGAGACAAGTCGAGCACGCTGTTGGAAACTGGAGTTGGGGACAAAATATTACTACAGGTGGGACAGGTGAAACTACCGGGGTTAATTCACTTCCATCCAGAAAGTTCGTCTACACCAAATTTCACGTGCTCCAGTAACATCTAAATCGATTGCTACTATGATTATTACTAATATGTATTTTAATACTGCTATTCACTAATATTTAACAAAACAATATTATATGAAAGTAACAGTTAAAATAAAATTTTATTTTAAGCAATGATTCAAGGTCACTACAAATTTCAATTTTCTTCACTACCCTTCCATTACGGTGGTAGAAAATTACGCGCACCCCGGTACTGTACACTCAGTGTACATTAATAGTTTTGTGATTTTAAGTCGTATGAACATAAAAAAAAGTTTACATGTATTATTTACGCCAGGTAATCATTAAAATAATAGTAAATATTATTATTTTTATAATAATAGAATGCTATATATCAGGTGGGAGAGGTGAAACCACCCAAACTAAATTATTTCTGCCCGGAAAGTTCTTCCGTGGCAAATTTCTCTCTCTCCCGTAACGCTGGAATCGAAATCGTTTCTTAGAATATATTCTTTGACCTGGAATATATTATTTTGAAGGAATTTATATGAACGTTCTGTGCTTAAATGTGCGAGTTGCTTTTGAGGTTCTACTCAGGTAGCTTACCCACACAATATTTATTACATTTTCTTAAATTACAGAAGCATAGTTAGAATAATTTTCATGTTATTAACTCCTTTTTATCGAATGACCAAGATAATGGAGTTATCACTTCAGTACAATTCCACATTTAGTCACTAGACATAGAACTTCTGTGGTATGTAATAAATATTTGTACATTCATTTAATCATAGCTTTTAAGACTTACCCAAGTGTCTATGAGAAAAAATAACATTGAAAGGGCTTTTCGCTTTACACGGTGTGGAAAATTATTAAATTGTTTAGAGTAGTAATTACGTAGGAACTCTTTGAAAAGATTACACCAAAATGTGCCGTTGAAATATTTAGAAATGAAAATTAATATTGAACAAAGATGGCGGACATACCTCTTGGTAGGAAATCTTGTTTGCATGATGTGAATACTTAGTTATTGAGTTCACGACCAATATGATATTTAATTTTATTTAATGCATGCTGTGTTATCAACCTCTCAATATTACTAACATATATCTTAATATCCAAAAGCGTCAAATCGTTTGTTTTGTAAAATGCAAAGTTACATGTTTTAAGAATATTCTTTAAATAACCACAATTGATATCATTCACTGCAATAAATGACTTGAGTGTTATATTTGACGAGGTGTTAACATTTATTCTACACGTAAATGAAATATCTACAAATACTTGATTTTACACGCAGAACTAAAAGTGACTTCAAATCATTAGAATGTTTGAAAACACTGTACATTTCTTCAGTATGAACTCAGGTAGAGTATAATTTGTCTATATGGTCTCCATTTTACAAAGCACATTCCAATAATATAAAAAGGATAGGAAATAATTTTTTAGATTTTTTAATTTTAAGCGCAATATTTTAAATATTAACTAAGTATATAAATCTGATTAAACAGTTAAATTTGATGGGCCTTTCCGATAGGCGGATTGTTTTATACCTTGTTTTATTAAACAAAATTATTAATTATGTTATTTATTAAGCTAAAATTCTATGTACAAATTACATATACCGACCAGAAATACAACACGATTTGCTACCTTTACCTGAGACATTTTTAAAACAAACTATGGGGCTCACACACCTATGTATCGACTGCATAATTTTGTAAATAGATTTGGTAATGTTGTATATATATTTGAAGATTCCGTATAAGTACTAAAAGGAACTTAACATAAATACTTTGCTGAAATATACGAGGTTTTCACTCGATTGTGAATATTTATGTAAATTAAAAGATAAATATATTATTTTCACTTCATGTACTTTTAGTTAACACAACTATATTGTATTATTTTTATGTAGGACGTAAATAAATAAATAATATAATAAAAACAATGTATGAAAAGCGTCGAAAAAAATCCTTCTAATAATGCTTTGTACACATTTTTGTGGCTGTTTACAGTAAAACAAAAGTTTTCTATTTTGATCGTAATGGACAAGAATGTATCTGATCCGCTAAGTCGCTAGTAGTATGAATTTCTTCGTTATGTTACGATGTTAAATGAAAGCCGTCTCCGAACCGGAACATTAGGTGAGGCCTGTGATCAAATCTAGACATTGAAGGTCTCTCGAAGAAGAAGATTGTCAAAAAATGGTCCCCATGTCAAATACCCGAGAACGCCAGATATTATTAAAAAAAAAAACAGCACAATATCTTATTTACATAAAAATCAATTTAAGTTTGTTTGTTTCTTTATCCTCAATGTTCTAGAAAATCACTGGACCAGTTTCGCTGGAAACAGCATAGTTTATTCTTATGGGAAGGTTTAGAAAGTAGTTTGAATGAAATCCAATAAGTACAAATTTAGTATGAAAACATTGAACCTGCCATGTTTTATTTAGGTTATCCCGTAGATATAACACTCTGGTTAGCCACAGATTGCATATTCTAAAGAAGGTTTTTTTGGGTAGAGTATTTTCGAAATGTAAAACACAAGTCGGTACCTACATAAGAACTCTCCTATTTAGATATATTTTGGAAAAATAAACGTTTGGAATGAAATAAAATTTTCAAACAGTTTCTTTGTTTAGAGATAGTTACTTTCGATGTCAAATCAATTATGGCACCCTAATGACAAGCAAGAATTCACAATATATAACTTTATATAAATCCGAGTAAGGCCGGGTACACATCAGCTGGTTAACAATAAAATTCCGGTCTAATATTAAAGGGAAAAACTAATCTAAGCTCACAAGGAAGTGGTGGTAGGTTTGCTTAACAATTTTTTATGACTTTTTTCTTAGTTATCGGAGCCAGAAAACCAGAATAATTTCCATTAATATGTTTTCAGTTACATACGCTTATGCTGCCATCTCAGGGAGAACGAATGTATCAAATACTAGGTTTTCCCAATAGCGAAATAACGTAAATAAGCTCAGTTTAGCCCCAAAATCTACCATAGATTTTTGGGTTGGGTCTCGGATTATTTTAACAAATTTGCTAACTGATCGAGAGATGCCTCTTAAATAATTTCTTCAACTATATTCCATGAATATAAACATTTTTATATTCATTGTTTATTCTCAATATTGATAAAGTACGATATGGAGAATAGTTTATTTAAATTAAGTAGTTTAGATAATTTCGTCAATTTTTTTAAATGTATGTTTTTAAGGTATTTTTGTTTAACATTGGTTTAAACCATTAATTGGTTAGTACCAGAGAAAACTAACCAAGTAATGGTTAATATTTGTTGAACATTTCACCGCTAGATGCCGACCGATAAAAGTTATTTTCAATCAGGTATAAAATAATATTGTGAATCTGTGATATGTGCATTGTGGACATGTGAAATTCATTTTTAAACCAGCAGTACCTCGTCAAGATATTAATAACTCAAAAGTTTGAAAAACATACCATATAGGTATTGTTGGATGTTCTTAAGGATTCGCCGATTTAGGAAGATATGAATAATTATTGTTTGCAGCTTTAATGATTTGTGTTATATTATTGTTTAAGTATTCTGTTTTATGTTACTGTTAAACATTTTAAAAATATTGTTTAACATTAATGTATAGTTCTAAATCACTATGTAATTTTTCATAGCTATATTATATTGTTTTCCAAAAATCCATATAAAAGCCCAGATGAACGTTTACTCAAATAAATAATTAATTAAAAATAAATGCGCGCTCTTCATATCATCTAATTATTTTTTCTAATGAAATGTAAATAATCATATTGCGGAACCGTGAACCCCTAATTTTTTTTAAGATCATCAGTTAGTGACGGTATCCGTAGTCTAAATCCTTGCGGATCCTTGTCCACGAATCCGAAGGTCGCGGGCTCAAATCCCGACATGCACGAGTAAATTTTATTTGTTTAGATTGTGTCATTTCGCAATTTATTAAATAAAAATAATATGAGGTATATTAGCGGTACATTCCAGAGTGGTAGACACTATCAGTATAGCCCCGGTGAAAGACCACCATTCGGAATCGAAACGTTTCTTGAAAAAGATTTAGCCATGTTTGTTGATCAGATCAAAATAGCCAGGTACTTTCCTACCTTCCTTCTTCCCCATTTCCGTCTCTCCTCAATACCTTCAGCCTCACAACATACCCTAATTGGGGATGCCATAGGCTCACTGGCTCCAGGATGTTGGAAGCAGTTGGGACTCTTGTGCGTTATCACGTGAATAATATTTTTTAAAAAGCGTTTCACGTAATTTAAAATGTAGTTTTTGAGCAAAGTATCTGAACAAAGCGTTTAGTTTTGACAATATTTAAAAAATATATAAAACAGATAAAGAACATTCACAGACGTTTATTTCTTCACCCACAATACCTTTTCATCGATAGTTACTTGAAAGTTCTGAGAAACCTTATCCGAACTTTTCTTTGTACTTTCCATGAGAACGACCCTGGGAATTTTCAATGGGCTTATTTTCCTATTCCAAAAGCTTTTATAAACATACCTAGTTACGGTTTAGGAAAATACATATTTCAATAGGCAGGATTGTTATGAAGGGCGACGTTAGTCTGAGAGTTATTGCCCTGACGTATTTAAAAATACGAATGAAAGCTTTTTAATTTTTTTTTTTAATATATTTTTTCAGAATTTGCCACGTATACCTACGCCAAAATGGTTGATATGGAAGGTTTTAGTTAGGATGCCAATTATTTTCAGCTTTAACCATCCACATCAGCTTGGAAAGATTGCTGCAGTGGCAGAAATGAATGAGAGTTTTCTTGGGACAAGAAGGTGGAGGCATCAAAACATTAAATAAAAATATTTTTATTTGAATTCTAATCAGTGTGCGAAGATTGGTTACATGCAAAAACATGAATATGTTATATTAATAATGTTTCAGTATTTAATTACTTTTTCAATTAAGTTATTATTATTCCCACAGCTCTGTCAATATGGTGAAATAATATAGGTTGATGAAATAAAAACAAAGTTTTTAGCTTCGAGACCGGAGATAAAGGGAAACCAAACCGGGTGAAACCTGATATTTATTTTTAGAAAATAATTAAAATAATCATTGTTTTTTAGATTTTTATTTATGAATCATTTTTATTACGTCGTTCTTAGCGGGGTTCCAAAAGTTTATACAATTGTACCATGGAGCCGGAAAAAAACTTGAATAAAGTCGAGAATAATTTCGTATTTTGTTTCTATTTGACGGTCGGTAGCTTGGTTAGCTGACGAGCTACGAACACCGGTAACTCAATCTCTTCTGTTCTCATCCTAACTGTGTATTTTTTTTTTGCTTTGTTTAATGCCAACGTGGCCTTTACATAGAGTAATAAATCTTACAGCTGAATATAGGCAATGAAACGATTTTAAAAAAATTGACGGCCTCCATGGTCGAGGGGTAAGGCTCTCGACTACGAATCTGAAGGTCGCGGGTTCAAATCCCGGCGTGCGCAGCTAAATTTTATTTAATTAATTTGTGCTGTTTCACAGATAATTAATTAAAAATAATGTATATTATATTTGCGCACGTTCCAGAGTGGAAGATATTCTCAGTATCGCCCTGGTGAAAGACCACCATTCAGAATTGAAACGTTGCTTGAAATGGCTTTTAGCCGTGTTTGGTGACAAGATCTGAATTGCCAGGCATTTCCTCACCTTCCTCTTTCCCTTCTCCTTCTCATATCCTACATCTTCATCCTCACAACATTTCCCAATTGGGGCATTCATGTAAATCACGTAAAACAATGAAAAAAAATGTTAAGGGAGGTATATAAAATACAACAGTAATTTGAAAATATGTAGTAACAGTATAGACACTTTTTCTATAACAGTACTACGATATAAGAATCTATATTTAGATTTTTTTTTGTTATCTAACGTTAAACGGTTTGAACATAGGAAATAAAAATAAAGCTATCAGGGAGGTATATAAAAGGTAAACAGTGGTTTATGAAAATATGATAATAATATATACACTTTTTAATGACGATTCGAGAATACGTTATTTTTATTTATTATTTATTAATTTATTAACGCCCCAATGGGGTTTAACATTTAAATCATTTTGTAAACAGAAAAAAAAACCAAAAAACTTAACAAAACAAGAACATGCTGCATAGTTGGTATATAAGTGTAACATATTTACGATATATATATATATATATGTATGTATAATAATGTATAAGTGCATGACACAGAGAAGTTAGTAATAAGAATTTATATACGTTGAAACATTATTGTTATTAATTTTCTGTTTCACCTAAATATAATATTGCTTATGTAATTTGCTGTAAAATCAAAAGTACCATTAAATTATACTTTCATGCTGTGGAATTAAGATTCAATTAATTATAATATTACCTATATGCGGGTACTACATGAGTTCTCATTTAATTAAAAATATATATATATATGTAAACGTATGCCGAATTGATCACCTCGGTAGAAATAAATGTTTTAAATGTTTCTAAAAATTATCCAAATTTATTATTGGGTATTTCACAGAACACAAAAAAAGAAAAAAAAAAGAGGTAGAAAATGAAGAATTTACGAAGTTGCACATGAATAAACTTAATAAATCTATTGAAAATTTTCGAATTTTGTTTGGATGCAGTCTCTTAACGGTACATAAATAGAACAATACTTATTACCAAGTCTGTGCAGTCTTTGAGTAGACATGAAAACGGAAAAAAACGGCAGAAAATAAAACAATTTCACTTGCATTTGGGAAATCTTTTTATTTTCTGTCTTTTTTTCCGTTTTCATGTTTCATTTTGGTTATGTTGATTTTATTTTCTACAATGATTAAATATTAAAATGAGGTTTTTAAAATCTCAATAAAAATAATGAATAATTAAAAAATAGAATTTAATTTATCTGAGATTATCCATATCTAGGATAACTTCTTGTTGCCGATGATCAATCACCCTTCCAAGTGGTGGACCTTT
>JAHDVE020007009.1:0-36740 GCA_022606495.2 Halesus radiatus | reverse complement strand
TGTTACCCTTTGCGCTATGCACAAAAATCTTGTCTTAAGTTTTTAAGAACTTTAGTTTATCAATTAAAAAATATTTGTTTTCAAATCAAATTATCTCTGACAAAGTGGTTGCTTACAGTAAAAAAAAACAATAAATGTATTAAATTTAAGCTGCTTTTTGAACTGATTCCCGATATACGGAGACTTAAGATTAAATTTATGATATTTTTGTTAATAATACAACAGATACGCATGATTAAAAAGGCAATCTTTTGGTTTATTTGAAAAATAATAAATAAGATCCAGTGACTGTAAAATTACCGGGACAGTTTAATATGGACAGGAATCTTGACCATCTCTACCTGTGCCATTTTAACTATTTTGAAAACTGGGAACGAAAGACTAGACCTTCTGATTGTTTATTGGATGCGCAACGCGGTGCATAGGGCCTGAAGTAAACGAAAATATTCATGTAAAAACTGGCTCTACCCTCAAACAACTAATTTCTTTTGAAAAAAACTACAGCTCATAGGTGTGCAAGGACAGCTACTTAAATGGTTAGGTAGTTATTTAGAAAAGAGAAGCTAAAAAGTGAATATTAATGATACTCTAAGCGATCCAGTAAACTTTAAATTTGGTGTACCACAAGGAAGTACTTTAGGACCTTTTTTTTAATATCATATTTATATCAATGATCTTTGTAAAAGTAACCATGCCGATCACATCATCACCTTTACCGATGATACAGTCTTGTTATTTGAAGGCAAAAACTGGAAAGAAGTTAATGGCAAGGCAGAGATCGGTATAAACAAGGTCAAACGTTGGCTAGACAATAATCTCCTTACACAAAACACTGATAAAAATAAATTTATACGTTTTAGTACAACTCAAGCGGCACAACCCAAGAAAATACTAAACATTATTATAAACCATTTCAATCACCCAACTATCTGTACTTGTACTAACTTTGAATGTGTAGGTAGTATAAAGTATCGGTGAATCATCATAGATACATTTCTGAGATGGGACGAACAAATCAACTCAACTTCCACAGAGGTCAGAAAACTTACTCACCTATTCATGTCTATTAGAAATATTATTTGTGTGAAAGATCTGAAACTAGTATACTATGCCATGTGCAATTCTCTACTAGAATATGTATCTTTGGGATGAGGTGGATGTTGCAAAATAATATTGAATCCACTAGCAAAATTACAGAAATTACTAAGAAACATCCTTTTAGGTACCCCAGTGACATGTTTTATTTGAAAAGATACGTGTTCTTAATATAAGACAATTATAATTAAAAATCACAAAAAAACAAAGTCACCCCTACCCATCCATAGACCACTATCACGACACCCGTCATTCTAGAAGTAATCCAATAGTTTGACGGCCTCCATGGTCGACTACGAATCCGAAGGTCGCGGGTTCAAATCCCGGCGTGCGCAAGTAAATTTTCTTTAATTAATTTGTGCTCTTTCACAAATAACTCATTTAAAAATAATATGTACTATATTTGCGCACGTTCCAGAGTGGAAGATACTCTCAGTATCGCCCGGCTGAAATACCACAATTCAGAATTGTAGCGTTGCTTGAAATGGCTTTTAGCCGTGTTTGGTAACCTGATCTGAATAGCCAGGTATTTCCCCACCTTCCTCCTTCTCTTCTCCTTCCCATCACCAATACCTTCAGCCTCACAACATTCTCCAATTGGGGATGTCATAGTCTCCTCACTGGCTCCAGACGGTTGGAAGCAGTTGGGACTCCTGTGGGTATTAGTGTAAAAAAAAAAAGTTTCACCTACTATCATGACATCCCTCGCTGAAAGACAATTTTCATACTTAGGTCCAAAAATGTTCAACATCATACCCGATACATGGAAATCGAAAAGTGCAAATGTTCTGCACAAATTGATCTATGATTGGCTTCTTGGTTTATTGAGAGTTAAAAACGAACATACTCGTATGCTGACTGACAGTTAATTCTTAAAAATACGTATTTTTTTATAATTACAAACATATACATTAGTACCATCTCATGGCTCGATTTGCTTGAATAAATTTGTCTTGCATTGTTTATGCCCTATGGGAGGGGATCTTAACTGGATTGAAAGCCATAAATAAGGAATGGAAAAGGGACATGGATTGGTAAAGCATTTCCTAAAGTCGCTTTTTGTACTTGCTGAACGAAATAAATTTAATATGATTTTCTGTACTATTATTTACATCTCTTTATACTTGATAATTACACTACTTTCTAGATGTATCATATTGCCATACTGGGTAAATACTGGCTTTTTCCCATTCTATTTTGTATAATGGCACTTAATATAATTAAAGTAAATGCTTTTTATGAATATCAAATTTTTATTAACTCTGACGAATCGGACTTGCCGCATTTTACTAAAACTTCCTTCCAGATACCATACTATACAATCCGTGCATATACTGCACAGGCACCTCAAGAACCAAATCACCAGTGTCCATTGGTTTTTTTTCTTATTTTTAGTTCTGTACATATTTTATTCATCTTCGGACTCCGAATACTTTCAAAGCACAGCATCTGTGAATGAAGCCTCTCGCGGCGAGAGATCTCGGGTGAAAGACAAAATAAAACAAGAAGAGTAATAGTGCAACTTTTTGTATTGTTTGGAAGAAAGTTCCCGTCGAATTTTGGTCGGCAGGCAGATCTGATAATTACGCTTGAGAGAGGCTGAGGTTTTTATAAGTTGCAGTAAATTGGGAGAAACTTCAGCATTCGTGCTCGTTCTATAGTTGTACTGTCATGTCTCTTCACGCCAAAATATATCTCAGCATATTAAGAGGAACGGCTGCGCAGCCTGTTTCATACAAAACTTAATTTTGGATTCGTGGCCTAAATACTCACCTAAACCTAATGATCTTTTTTTTTCATCAAAAAGTATAGTAAATATTAAGTACAGGTTAGAAATAATTTATTTATTTTTGTTTAACATTATGAAATATAGGCCATTAAAGGAATTGATTTTTCGCGATTTCAGAGGCACTTTTAACAATTATTTGGGGGCTAACGGCGATTTAAAAAAAATATTTTACGCCATTCACTTTGAAAATATAATCCATTATTAAATGAAAATTTTAAAAAAAATATTGAAATTAGCATTATGGTGGACTTTAAATTAAATTTAAAATGTCCAATTTATGTTGGACCATAATTTTAAATATCGACCCGAAAAAACGTTTTTTTTTTAAATGTTTTGATATTGTATTTTTATTTACGTAATCATATTTACATGGCAAATATGATATTTCTTTTTAAAAATATAATAAACCCGCAAATAATTTTCTAAGCTGCCTTTAAAATTGTGAATTTTTTTTTCAAGGCGTATACTTCATAATTTAAAACAAAAATAAATAAAATTCTTACGTACTAGATATTTACTAAACCTTTAATTTAAAAAAAATTGTATCATTTAGTTTTCATGGGTATTGTGGCCTCAAATCCAAAATCAAGTTTTGTATGAAACAGGCGACGAAACCGTTTCTCTTAAGGGAGTATTGAAATGTAATTATTTTTATTTATTTCACTTACTCGAGACATTTTCATATAAAGGTTACCATAGTGAAAAAATCTTGATAAATGGAGGGAAGTTCACCCATTGTAACACATATAGGAACACATTTTTTTGACGAGAGTTATTCATTTCCTGGATATTGGGTAGGTACTTATTAATATGTTTTCCGTAAACAAAGTTTCAATCCGCTGGGAGAGAAAAGACGTTCACTTTTTTTTTCTCGTAGGTAGTTGATGTTTTTCATATCCGAAAGACATTTGTATTAAAATTTGTGTTTAACAAGCAAAATAAGTTTTTTTTAAATATCTTTAAAAAAATCGAGAACGTTGAGGAACAGTACTTTCGTCAAAAATTACATTAAAAAAGAACAAGTGATGCTTTTCTACCGAAGTAATTCTAAATAACTGTTTTTTTTTCCTATAGACGTTTTTTTTCATAAAAAATAATTATATATCACCAGAAATTACGATGCGAGTAACTTAATAGGTTAAAAAGTTAAAAATAAATTTCAAGCTTTGAACATCACATTTGAGCCGATTTCGCAAAAAAATGAAATTTAAAATAAGCCACATGTTTTGTTGTTATTAATTATTGGATATTTGAAAAAAAAAAATCACTCTAATGGTAATGAAAACTAATTAGCAAAGAAAATGCAGTTTCGTAATTCAGTAATTGTTAAGTGAATCGACAGTATTTTTTAGAAAACAGTATCGAAAGTTAACAAAACCTCACTCTGTGATTTGATGTGTTTTGTAATTTCTTCAAACGACTGGTATTTACTTTGTGTCGTCATTATTAATAAACGAATTAAAAATACACTTTATTTTAGTATTCATATATTCCCGATGAAGAAAGCATCGCTTTAGAAACATGTAGATATCTATGTATATTTATAAAGTGATGAAAACAAAGTGTATTTTTAATTCATTTATTGATATGTTTTAGTTTCTAAATAATACACGTACCTATTATTGAATAAAATACAGTTGTTTGGACGAAGGCATTTTTTATTAATCTTAAAACATTGTTAATAAATATTTATAGGTATGTAACAATTATTAAATACTAGGCACATATATAAAAGGTACAAATTAATATAATAGCTTAATTAATGAAGACTTAACAAGTGCACGCAAAGGAAACAATACGTTTTGTAAAATCAGTTTAAAGAATCAGGGATAACGAATAGGACAAAATTTAGACTCTTTTATGGCTTGGTATTACAAAAATTGTTTAACTTATTTATACAAAACGTTTATTTAATTTTTAACTGCAATAATTGCATTTGGAATTTGTACCCGCTAAGTTGCTGTAAGTATCTTCTCAGCAATCATAATAATAAAATAAATAAACCTAATTATAGTACAATAAATAAGACATAGCAGCAATTTCATAAAATTTGCAAGGTCAAATTTTTTTCTTCACATGATTCTGCACAGACTTTCATATGCTCGAATTATGGCATCTCTCATTTAAGGGAAATGTCGTAATGCTAAAAAACACGAGGAAGGGGATGAGGTTTACCGGAAAGTATTTGGCTGTTCTGAAATGTTTACAAAACATTAACATAGCCTTTCCAATTAATTGAACAGTTAGAAAAATATATTTTCACATGGATAATATTGTAAGCATATTTTACCCCTTCCAACTACCAAAACAATAAGTTTTCTTGTAATGTATATCATTTTATATGGTTCTTTTAAAATTTGACGTGACAAATTATACAAAATGGCACACCCCAAACAACAAATAATAATATTTTATTGCACTGGACTCATCTGTCCCATCTGGTAGCCTGAATACGCCGCGTAGGGGTCGATCACCTGCTGCATCTGCGGAACGAAGCCTTGGGGCGGAGCGTTTCCACCTCCGCCTTGGGGGGGAAGGCCCTGCCCGCCCTCGGCGCCCACACGCGCCCAGCGGTACTCGTGGTGTGGCCTCAGGTCTGACTGGATCGGGGAGGCCAGGATGGTGGTGGTCACTCGGTCTTGCTTGTCCTCGCCGAAGGATTTCAGGACTGTGCCACCTGGAATTTAGAGGTTTAAATCGTCATAAAAGTTCGTGGTAAGCATACTGTTTCTTCTTCCCAAAGTCGGGTTGTAATTTACTACGATGTAAACATTGTCGATGAGATTAATCGAAAATAATCGCCTTTCCACGGCAGGGTGGAAACTGCCTCAGTGGACCGCTCCAGGCAAATTTGGGAGCAGAACTCCAGAGGCGAGACTGGGCAGCAGGAAGTCCGCTGACCGAGTAGCACACGGCAGGGACGTCTGGAGGCGCCTACTCATGGCGATTGGTCTTCTTAGACAGAAAGAAGATAATGTCAATGAGTACATAATATATCATAAATTCTCAGAGCTCTTGCGCGACTAGTTATGGTAACAAAAATAGGGCCATGTTGCGAGAATTAAGGGAGTAGGGAAGCAGTCACCCGAACCCGATCAGTACAAGACTTCCGTTGTCGCGATATACGCCAGGACAAAAGAACGGACTTCTCGGTTCATGGCCACGCCAATTGCGGAGCAGTTCCTAATACTCCCCGGATCAACTCAACTCTGCAATTCCAATTTTACCACTCGCTTCAATCGGGTTTCGGCACTTATTTCATTAAAAAAATTCTATTATTATTATTGTTATATATGTTTTTTAATTTAAACATTTTTATTATGCACTTTTAATAAACCTTTTTATATTTCTTAATTTTTGAATTTTTATTTTGTAGCTTCGAATTTACACTGTATAAACTTTGTATTTAAAATTTTAATTTACATGTTTTACACTTTTACTTATGTATTATTAGCATTTTTATTCATTTATATATCTATATATTTATTTTTATTGTTACCCGTCTCAGAACACACATCGTCTAGTGAGACAGGTAAAGTACATGTAAATGTTTTAAATTTAATGCCAATAAACGCCCGGGTTGCCGGCAATGAAATAAATGAATTACTGAATAATAATTAATCTACCCTGTTTAGTACTGAAATTTATTTTTATCGTCGCATTATTCAACAGTCATTCTTCGAAGTTCCGAAAAAAAGTAAATTTTGTCACTGGCTAAAACCAGGTACGTTGAACTAGAAACTAGAAGAACATGGTATGCAAATTTCATAACCATTTCCCGTTCGATAGTTTGTGCAGCTTCATATGCAGGTACAGATTTTCTGCTTTACGGAATATATTTCGTTAGCTGGTAAAGGATTTGATAGTGTTGATTACTATTAAGGTTATATGCTATACAGCTGTCGTAATAAACATTGATAAGTAATTGGATAAATTACACTTCGCATCGAGTAAGGTAAGGCTTTGGCTGATGTATCAGAAAAAGCATAAAAAAAAGTTCCTACAACATGAATACGGCTGTACGATATATCATAAATTATAACTGCATTTACAAGTTCGGTGCAAAAAACTAACAAGTCATCATTTCATGCAATTTTTGTGGTGTTATTTTTGCATCGTGCTTCTCAAATTTGTGTTCTGATGTGCAAACATGGCTATGTTAAATTGTGAAGGAAAACTGTTTTTGTTGTTGTTTATTTTGGCGATAAGTAGTAATTCCTATTCATGGAAGCTTTTTGCCGAAACTCAAAAATAAGATTCATTCATTATAATTGCCTATAAATTGAACTAGGTAGAACTACGCAGTTAATTTCATACTCAATAAGATGCTCTACTAATTCATGGAAAAGTATCTATGACTTAATTTTCCTACAGGGCAGGTGGGTAGGATAGAATGCTACACATATCTGTTTCTGCACTTAAATTAAATTACACGGTAAATTCCTTGCTTCATATACATTAATATCATTGTCTCACCCATCTCATTTAACTGCTTAAGAGGAACGGCTGCGCCGTCTGTTTCACACGAAACTTAATTTTGGATTTGAGGTCAAAATACTCACCTAAAGCTAATGATTTCTTTTTCATTAAAAAGTATAGTAAATATCTAGTATGGATTGGAAATAATTCATTTATTTTTGTTTTACCTTCTGAAATATGGGTCATTAAAGAAATTGATTTTCCGCGATTTCAGAGGCATCTTTTACAATTATTTGGGGGCTAAAAGTGATTTAAAAAATAAATTTTACCCGTCAACTTTTAAAATATAACGATATATAAAATAAGCATTATGGTGGACTTTAAATTAAATTAAAAACGACCAATTTACGTTGGAACACAAATTTGCCCTACATAATTTCAAATATCCACCCTTAAAAACGTTTTTTTGGATGGAATTCCACCATGACAGTTTTAAAATTATAAATAATCTCATGATGGTATTTCTATGTCAAATCAGTTTAATTTCTAATCATTGAAGAAGATAATATTAACACATCCCAAATGAACCACGAAACTGAAAAAAACAACAGAAATTAAAAAGATTTCAGTCGCATCTGGGACTCGAACCCAGGACCTCTACCTATCCGGGGTAACCGCTTAACCAACTTAGCTAATGAGACCAGTTCAATTTACGCCATTTACACCGATATCATACTTCAAGTTCAAGACTTGTTAATATTATCCTTCATTTTTTTTTATAAATCCCATATTATTGGCTGCTATCCTTATGATGATTGCAAAGTTTCACCCCGAACTCAATTGCAATCGGAATAGAGTCTCGGATATACCTACCCGATTTTTATTTATATGAGACATCTATTGACTTATTTTACAAGTCTGGAAAGAAATATTCAATTTATTTTTTATAACTTATTGAAGTTTGTAAACCTCATTGTAATATTTAATCATTGAAAAAGATAATATTAACACATCCCAAATGAACCACGAAACCGAAAAAACCACATGTTTTTTTGTTTTTTTATTTCGTATTCTTTAAATAAAATATTTTTGTAAAATAACACTCACGTACGAAATATTTCTCAAAAAATTATTTTGTAACCGTTAATAGTAGTGTTAGTCGAATTGACAAAATGATTAATTAGCCATTACGCATAAATATATGATAAGTCTTCTAGGGTTAAGATTACTGGTCACCCAAATCTGGTACTGATAACTACGGGCACTAAATACGTACGGTGATAACAAAATGCCAACATGAAACAATGAATGAAACTGTTTCACAGTTACATACCTGCCTACTACGGAACGGTTAAATTGTCAAATTGCCTTTGGGCAGTCAAACCGGTTCATGGTCATCATCACCAGACATTTTTTCCCTGCATTCTATCGTGTATACAAGCTGACTGGAAAATCGAGGTAAATCATTGTATATGTCATGTAATTAGAACAAATCTAACCGCATTTACTTTAGATAAATTTTTAATTCCAAACCATTTAGATTTTAGAAATAAAAAATATCGGTGATATTATAATTGTTTTTTAATCAGTGCGTTTATAAAAAAATATTAAGTGAGTTCATTTTAAAATCATGCACCAAGTATTACCAAATTTATACCGCAGTTGATAGTTGGCATCATTTAGAATAAATTGAAAGTTGATTTGCAACTATAATCTTCTCATTATTTCATGGCCACGTGGGAAATATCTGATTCAATTTAGGCGAATAAGGATTTTCTTGTCGAAGCCATCTAACAAGTGAAGTATTTTTTTAGCCAAATCTCAAGACTATTATGCAAGGTTTTAAAGAGGAAGCCGGTACCTAAAACAGTTCAATATGATGAAAAAAAAAATTTTTCGTCTTCTGTAAAAACATGTCTGATTCTCAAAACGAGTAGAGATCTTAAAAAAATTGCGATTGCAAAAATAGAAATTTTTACCCGAAATTCATATTTTTTACACTATTTTCAAGTTAATTCGCGACATTCAGTTGAATATGGCGAATCGTTGTATTTTAAGGACTATATTCTGCTTATTCATTATTTAAAAAAAAATATTAAGTCACATTTCACATTCTAAATATGTTATTGTCTATGGTTTTGGCAAGCTTGAATATCAATAAAATAGAACGTAGTTAACTTCATATCGAAAACGCCACAAACAGTGGGCATTTTTTGAATTAAATGAACAAAATGCTAAGCCATTTCTTTTGCTGCAAAATACCAAAAAGTGAACATAACATCACTTTTGTAGGAAAATACCATCACTTTTTTCGTTCCATTAGATATGATTGAAATAACCTCTTCTCATGAAAATTTTACATCAAACAACCAAACACCCTGTATTACAAGAAAACGAGATCATCTACGGTGAAAATAATTTTGTGTTCTTCTGTTACCAAAAGTAATGATTATCATGCAGTGCATTCGATAATTTGTGCTGAAAAAGTGTGCTATTTGTGCGGCAAGTCAGTGAAACAAGGCACCTCTCCAATGATGGCGAACTGACCTAGACGTAGTACCATTGTATGATTTGATGGACTCTGTACACTTCCTCAATGTGACGGTCCATATCTCCTGGAAATTTGAGTAGCATAAAAATGTAAAAAAGGTCATACATTTTTAAAAGCGTTAATATATCATTCACAAAAATCATCAGATGACGTGCGTTGTGCTCTCTTTCTTTATAACCAATGGTTATACATTTTGTTGCGTCTATATATATTACATGTAAATATTCCTTGGTCTACTTAGAACTTTCACAGTTAAAAAAAGTGGCAAGAGAAGAGTTATTTTTTTGCAATGATCAAGAAAATCGTTACATTAAATGGCTTTTATCAAATATCTGTATCTTAACACACCTCGTAATACAAAATATAACATGAACATCTTGCTTTTACCAAACGACGATAGAAAGAAAGATGTAGTAGTTCAGTCAATTGTGTATGTTTGCAATGGTGGTTAAATTAATTTATTTTTATAATCTTCCAGAAACTATTACTGAAGGCAAGTTCAGTGAAGTAAATTTTTAGTGCAATCAATGTAAAATTCATTGCTTTGAGTTTTAAGGATGTTCCAGTTTATTGCAATGAACATTAACTTTATTCATTTGCGTTTTAAGGAAGTATTATTTTTTTATAATAGTGAAATTAGATGTTGAACCACTCGATGACATCTGAATAGTATTTTCTAATCTAAGAGGAAATGAGCGAAGTGTTCAGCGAATAGTTATTTGATTGCAATCGTGGTGAAAGTCATTACTTTTAAATGGTATTCCTCCAAGTAAACGACACTAGATTTCAGATCACTCCAACCTACATTAATCTTTTGATTGCAATGAATGTGAAATTCCTCATTTCTTTTATGGTAAGAGTGCTACGTAGATTCCTTTGATTACAACGATGTTGAAATTATTTTCTCCGTAATTTGATCTTTTAAAAAGAATAGACGTCTGACAAGCTTGCGTAATCTGGTCACCATGGTCTTACCTGATAGTAGAAGAGCGATGAGCCCAGCAAAGAGACCCTTGACTGCAATGATGGTGATGGTGGAGAGAATTGCTGGTAAGATGATTGCTACCTTCAGCTTGAGGGCCAGGAGGAGCGGCAGGAGGAACTTCTTCAATTTTGATGATTTTCCTAAAATAAATAAGAACATTTTCGTTTTAGTTTCTCGAATAGAATCATTAAAACAAGATTGATATTCGCGATACACAGAATCATCTTGTCAAACAAGTTTGACATTCGTGGTGTCATTATATGATTGAAGTGAGGGGTTGTTTTCTTCTTGGTATTGTCAGAATAAATAAAAACCGAAAAATATTGAATTGAGACACTGAAGACAAAAAAAAAATCAGATCAATTGAAAATAATAACCGTAATTTAAAAATCTTATTTCGGCAGAAACTATCGATTTGTAAATGGCGTTGTGAAAATTTGATAAGGTTTTTTTTGGGTAATCACAATTTTATTCAGTTCAATATTTTTTATTAACTATGAACTACGAAGATTTGAAACATCTATTTTCCTGTCAAAAAGTAGAAAGGAAAAGATCCGAATTTTCTATTTGCTTGCATATAAGATTTGTTTGATGAAAAGGGTGGGAGTAAATAAATTGTGGTCCGGAATTTATTTATTGTAGCATAATCTAAATAAACAAGATTAACGTTCTCAGAGAGTAAAATATGTAAATCTTAAAGAGTTTTTTTTATTTATCAAGTGCTCTGAATTCTTTCACAGAACGTCAAATACATGCGTTAGTTGTTTTTGTAAGTGTGTCAATATCTCCAGTTTATTTTTTCTTTTTGCAGCAGCGTTGCAAGAAAAATAAAACAAAAATAACAGAAATAGAAGGTAGATGGCGTTGGAAACAAGTTGGTCGTTTTTAAAACTCCGCCGGCAGATGGCAGTAGTAGTATTCTTTTTTATCGTTTTGTTTCAGACTAAAATGAGTTTTTATTAACCACGTGAAGGAGGGTAATACGAAGGAGATTTTTAAAATAATATTATACATCATGAAAAATTTTAAATAATGAAATGATAGAATTTTTGTTGTTGTATATAAAAATGTTTTTGACTGAAGTACAAATTTTTCTTTTCCGTAATGCAGAAGGGTAAATAGTATTATACGATTGGGGCAATTTTATTATTAAATAAAATGTACTTTATTTCATTTATATTAAATTACGCAAATGTATTTATCTTTTATTACTTATTAATTTTAAAATTATTTTTTTTCTGTAGATTTTAAAAACCATCCACCATATATTATATTAGTATCCATATATAAATCAATTAATTTTTTCAAAAGGTTTGTTGTCACTTTGTGGCGTCGTCACCAATAATTTATAAAGTGAACATTGTTTCCATTTTATTTTGTAATTTATCTATTCAAACATTATTATTTTCTACGTACATTATTAGTCTATACTTGTGATTCTTTTTAGCATAGCATTTATCCTGATGAGCAAAACTTTCTTTTCGAAATATGTTGATATTAAAAAAAAGTGATGGAAACATTTTTTCTTATTAATTAATTTTGTAAATAAATAAATGTCAGGTTTGCTGCGCCGCGCGTTAAGCATTTATCATACATTTTTTTTTACATTTGTGGAAAATAATTTCCCTCACTGGCTATGTCATCTTTGAGGATGATGTGTGTATTTATTTATCCGGAAAAATATTGTATCTTCACTAAGAAAAACATATCATAAAGCGAACAACCTTGTTTGCTTATTTCTTTTAAGTAATTTTTTGTAGTTGCATTATTTATTTATTTTTGTTATATATAATGCATGAGACGGAAAACATAATATATTATCACCTTTTAAGGTTTTTTCGTCCCTATAATGGATCTAAACAAAATGTATTTTTTATTCTTGACCAACGTCAATCATAACAATTTAGAAGTTTTAACAAAATAAAAAACCTCAAAGAAAATTGGGTCTTTACTATTACCGATAGTAGATTCTCGCGAAAATAATTTCTTTTTGTTTGTTAGGTATTTTTTGCAAGTAGTAAAAGTGAAATCAGTATTGTTGTTGCGAATGTTATTTTCTCCTAAAAGAGTCTTTACGGTTTGAAATCGTGATATATCAATCCAATACAACTTGACGGTCCGGAGATTGTTGATTAGGAGAATTCATCAAAATGTTATATTTACGGATGCCATTAATATTACATTTTTCTAAAATAATAATAACCTTTTCTCGCTATTGCATATCGCACTGCTTGGTAAAAATATTCACTAATAATACAAGATAAATGTTCAATTCTTTTTTAAGTCCTTGATTAACAAAAGCACCGCGTCATATGCTTTAATAATGGAATAGTATTTAACGGTCAGCCCTCAAAAATACACACTTTGCAGGTTGCTAACTCAAGAAATACCACGAATGATTTGTCTATGAAATCCAAGCGAATAATTAGGAAACTGTATGAGGTTTCAAAAGACAATAATCTTCAAAGAATATTTTTTTAAAATCTATATGAAAATCGTACTGTAATTTTAGGTAAAGCGTTCAAAATTGCTTTTACTTGTTTTTAAAATGAATCTATTTTTAAACATCTTGAGAAGTATTTAATAGAATTTAATGATTGAAGTTTGAGGATTTTTATTTTTTGAAACCTTACACATTTTCCTAACATCCGTTTAGAATTTACAGATAAATTATTTGTGGTATTGCTTGAGTTAGCAACCTGCAAAGTGTCTCACTGATCTGGTTTCTTTTATGGGTACCAAATATTGTACAAATTTATTTATCATTGAAGAAATAATATTTTTCAGATTTTTTTCTTTTAATAAATGAATGGATGTTTTATGTGAAATACCAATTCATGTTTTTTTTTTAAATACAAAGTTAGGTAAAATTACCTTTCTATTAGAAATCGATGGGTTTTAAAATTATACAAAAAAATATGTCTATTACAATAAAGCGTATGAGCTATTTTATATTCAAAAACAAAAAATATGTCTAAATTTTAGAAAGTTGCATTTATCTAATAAATTTTGAAAAGAAGGAAAGATAGGAGAAAAAGCCTTATTTTCAAAACTGCTAATGTTACTTGTTGGTTCTCTCAAAAATATTTAAAGAACTTGTTTTCTTCTCCATGGTAATTCAAATATTCTAAATAAAGTAATATAATTTCTGAAACTGGAAGAAAATCATGTAATGATACAAAGTTTATATCGATGTTTAGATCGATAAAAAACGAAGAAAAAAATCGTTAAATCCTCCTCTGCACCGCTCCGCAGCCGGGAGCCTACTAATCGTGCAACGGTAAAGTGTTTTCTCTTATACACCTGTAATGTGGAACAAGGTGAACGTCTCAATGGGTTGATCTTCTATATCCAAATTCAGAACAAAACACAATACAAAGCGTAAAAAGTGAATATTTTAGTGTATGGATGAATATTTTCCTTGTGTTTTTAAATTGTACTTTTTTCAGCGTGTGGAAATTTTACTAGTTTTTAGTTAGTTGTAGCGTAGTTTGTCTGAAAGTCAAGGTGGGGGTTCCCCTTTTGAAATTTAAACCAAGAACCGGAAAGGCGCACGTTCTAAATTTGAAACTACTATCCGTTGACATTGACCGGAAACCGCGTGGTGCCTACAAGATCATGGGCGCTCCGATGGAATTTCTAGAAAACGTTTATGTCGTTTTGTTTAACTTATTTTCCGAAGATGTTTAGAATGTAATGAGTGGGAAAGGTATTTTTATATCCGATGGATTAGGTAAATCAGAAAAAGAGGTAATTAAGATAAGATAGTGAAAAAAAAAACTTCCCAGGAAGGAATTTAGACTCTAATTAAATTCATTAGCCCATAATGAAAAAAAATAATTTTGAATATTCGTACGTAAATATTTATATATTCTGTACTTAGTTGAAAACTTGTGGCGATTTAAGCAAATTTGACAATATATCATTGTTATCGTGAAAATTTAATTCAAAGGCTCTAAAATAATAACAAAATATGCGTATGTAATATCTCCATCTATAAGAACAATGCGCGTTGAAAAAAAATAGGTCACATCATCAGGTTATCATATATTTTGGTGACGATAAATCGGTAAACTTTTTAAAAGTCATATAGGCACAAGCAAAAAAATAGTTCGAAAACATAATCTCACCTTACTGAATTATATTTAAAAAAAAATTATTATTTATTTAATTATTTTAAAAATTTTATTAAAAATAATATTAATTTTATTAGGTGAGATTATTTTAGGGTTCTTTAAAAATAAAGTGTGCTTTTAATGTCTTTATATCAAGTTTAAAAGGTATGCTGATTCATACGTGTGTCGATTTATCATGGAACCAAACACAGCAAAAAGGTATAGGTGCATGATGTGTATTACATTTTCACTATGAAACCTTTTGTCATAAAAAATATGTTGAACATAAAATATGAAAACATACAAATTTTTCATAAGATCATATTTCTAAAACATATATTTTATACCTTCTGCCATTCGTACGAAAGAGATACAAACATTATTGAATATCGGAGAGGGAGAGAGACAGACATAAAACGAGAGAAATTATTAAATGAGTCTCACAATATAAAGTGTGCGAAGGAGAAGAAAGGCTAGAATGGGATGGAATGATATCAAGGTTATTAACTCGTTGAGGCCAGGAAAAAAAATTATTGAATCTTTATAAAATAAAACCATTTTGTAAAAATGAAGAACTGTGACCGCTGAATTATTATTATCCTTCTTTTATTTATCTTTTAGGGATAAGTCCAATATTTTCCTTACCCCCTTGTGGATAATATTTTTATTCTTAAATCATAAATTGTTAAAACATTTAATCGTTTTTATTACGTCTTATTGATTACGCTTACTCCAGCCTAGATCTGCCATTCATATTATGTCTGTTCAACCATAAATCTGTCGATTATACTCGTATAGGGTGTTCGGTAAGTGATGAATAACCTCTCATCTCTGGATAGGAGAAGGCCGTTCCGAAAATTCAGTAATATGATTGATAATAGTCCCACGGTTTTCGAGTGATTGGACTATTTAGAAATAAAAAAAATGATATTCACTCTCTTCGGTGCCACAGTCATAAATGAAAGAATTATCGCAGTCTGTTTTCTTTATGTTAATTTTTAAAAGTAGTGCTATCAGTAATACAATAATATTATTGAGTTACTGCCTTATTTTTTTTTAGAACAGTCTTAAATTTTACATATGTGATTTGGTCAATTTTTTCCCATTAGTTTAAGGTGTTCGTAAGTATTGTATTGGAAATTATTTGTATGGAGTCCTGGGTGGTAAATTTAGTAAAAAAATGTCCATTTAAAAGATATTTTAAAATGGTCTCACAATCACAGATGCTTTTTTCTATTTAGAAACAAAGATCATAACTACTATTTTGGATATAAAGCTATTATTACCGAGAGAATTTTTATTCTCAATCAGCTAAAAATAATGCGACAAAAAAGTCAATTATTTTCATATATCCAAATCTTTAAAAAAAATATCAACTACATTCGAATTTCTCTCCGGTTTACACGTAATATGCGTTCGGTCCAGAGTTATCCAGGTACTTTCTTACCTTTTTTCCTTATCTTCTTTTCGTTTTTCATACTTTTCAGCCTCCCAGCTGTCCAAAGCCAGTAGAGACTATGGCATCCCCAATTAATAAGCTTTTTTTAATATTTAAAAGTTATTCACCACTTACCAGACACCCTGTATATGAGAAATGGTAACAGTACACTTCATCATGGTCAGACTATAATGTCGTATCTTATATTTTTACAGAAAAAATGAAAGATTTTTTTTTCTGCTGGCCTCAAGAGGTCAACAAGATAGATGAAAAGTAGGTCACCAATTTTCACTTTGGGGTCACACGGTCACCTGGCAAGTGTGTGGCTGCCATCTTATTCTTTAAAAAAGTTTAAGATACAAGTGTAAGTTGTTTTAATTAAGTTTTGTTTATAGAGGGTGCGGCGCAGTGTCCTGGAATTAAGTACAGTTTTGTCAATATAATTGGTAGGAAGAAATGATGAAAATAGGTATTAGCTCATTTTAAAATTACTTTTTGTTTGGACTAGGGTAGGGTAACAAAAAAGTTTTCAACGTTTTGTTTTGATTTTATTTGGATAAATATTTTATTATAGATAGCTCGTATTCACATAAAAGCAGCGTATTCATATTTAATAATATCTATGGTATTATTATTAATAAATTGTAGTAATGAGCTATATTTTTTCGTTACGTGAATTAATATTATTAAGTTAGTATCTTGCCATCGAGTAGGTTGTAACTTCGTGTTACTGAGATTAAATCAGGAACATTTCTATTCCTAGCAAAAGCAAAGTCTAACCACTTGAAATCTCTACCCACTATAAAATAAATCTTTTATGTATCTAGATAAGGTACTTGAAATATTTAAATAATTCTAAGTTATAAATTTTTAATTGTCGCAAAATGATAAAAACTGAAACAGAAATAATTGCACCAAAGTAAAAAAACTAGGAGTTTACTCATTATAAAAAATGCTGGGTTTATCAGAATCTCATTTAAATTAAAAAAAAAAAACATTGTAATTGACTAACAAAGTATGTCAAAAAAGTTTACAATTAATCTTTTAAGCGCTTCTTTATTAAGTGTAAGATTAATTTGTGTAATTTATAATAAAATGTGTTATACATATTTTGCATAAACCGCGATTTAATATATAAATATCAACATGAGGGAAGCTTTGTAAACGAAACATGTTGAAATTTATATATTTATTCGTGGTGTACACAAAACATTTCTTACTCATTTTAATTATTTAATCATTGAAGGAGACAGTATAAACAAATCTCAATGAAAAATGAAACAGAAAATAAAAATATAACGGTCGCAATTGGGTATCGAACCCAGATCCTCTGTACTACCGGGACAACACTCTCCCAATTAAGCTATAGAGACCAAATTATTTTCCGTCATTTTTATCCCAATTTCATGTTTCAATTTAGGAATTATCCTCAATTAATTCCCAAAATTTGAGAGCCATCATTGTGAGAATGATCAGAGAACATGGATTCGATTCCCAGTTCTATCTCTTTTTTTCTGTTTCATGTTTCATTGGATTTGTTAATATTAGCTTCTTCAATGATTAAACACTACAGTAAGGTTTATAAGCTTCAATAAGTTTTCCAAGAAATAAAATATTTATAAAATTACTAATCGTGTTTCTTTTGCTCCCAAAAAAGAATTTTAAAGAACTTCGCCAGGAGGAACGTTCATAAATTAACGTCAATAGAAATTGATGCTTATTTATAAAATACGTTTTAAACAAGAACCTGAATTATTTTGATTGCAGCAACATGTTTTTAAAAATAATTCCAATTAGATATACAATATAAGAAAAGGCAAACTTTTCTGGCTGCTTTCAAGTCTGAAGAAATTATAGCTTTGAAGAAATATCATACAAAATTGCTTAAAAAGCTAAAGTTTTTTTGTGTTTTAATAAAAGTCCAGACTATTTACTTTTAACCAATAAATATTAATCATAATGATTGGGACCCTTTTATTAGGTGTGATAACTGGATTATCTGAACAAATGTTTATGCGTCAAGTAGAATAACATCTATAGCCAGCTTTTTATGGCACGAGAAAGTGTTCTCTGGCCACCGGAGTATTGGTATGTGATGAAGCCTGTTGTACGTAACAGACTTTGTTTACAGCGGTAAAATAATTTGTAATTTCTTTTATTTACTGTGGTTATTTTTTTAATAATAGTTTTGCTCTTCCTGTCTTATTGAAAAGACTTCCCATGATGTTAGATTTATTATATTTTTTGTGCATTCATTGGCATACTAGTTTGTTATGAATTTTCTAGGAAACTGTCTATTTTATTCATGAATACATATATATGTATGTTTTTTTGTAAAAGCGGTTTTATGCCAAGTGAATGCTGCTGCTATTATTTGTTTTACCCAGAAAATAAGTTAGAAACAGTGGAAAATATGTATTAGTCAGGCAATCTATAAAATGCGATCTATTCTATATAAACCATTCACATAATCTATATAGATGTGTCTATTGGAACGAGAGATGAAGATTTTGTTTTCTGCATTTATGAATTGTAGTTTTAATATTGTCCAATTAGTGGTCAAAGTCACTAGGTGTCATACAGTATGACACTTAATTTGTTTTACCTCTAAGGGGACAAAATAATCCACTGTGACAATATTAAAAAATACGCGACCGGGTGTTTTACAATACAGTTTTTTCTTATTAATGCCGGGAAAGTTTAAATAGTAGTTTGAATGAAATCCAATTTGTAAAACTGATGCTACGACATTTAAAATTTGTATGAAAAACATTGAACCCGCGACGCTATATTGAGGTTAGCCCATATATATATACTACTCTTGTTACCCATAGATTACATATTAAAAAGAAGAAGGTTGTTTCGGTAGAATATTTTAAAAATGGAAAACACAAGTAGATAATAACTTTTTTTATCTAGATATATTTTGAAAAAAATTAGAAAAAAATAAAATATTCAAACGAACGTTTCTTTATTTCTTTGTTAGAGATAGTAATAGTCATCACAAGACATTACTGTCAAAATTCACTGTCAAATCAATTATGGCACCCAAACGACAAGCAAGAATTTACAACGTCATAACTTTATTAAAAAAAAAAATAACCCCGAACAAGGCCGGGTACACAACAGCAAGTTTATATTAAATTAAAATAAAGCGAACGCTCATAAAACGTGTTACGATTTGAATATTTTACGCGGAGAAGGCGGAGCGTTTTGATCTTGGGGATTTTCTTTGAATTGCAAAGATTATATTTGATTCCCATCAAAACCCAAAAAAATGGGGGATAATTTTTTTATCAAAGATCTTTGAGTTCTTCTACCAATTGTTAAGATTAATGGACTAAACAAATAATTCAGTCAGCATTGCAAAGAATGCTTTTAAGAGATCTTTTAGTTTTTAGGGCGCGACACGGCTCAATAAATTTAAAAATCTAATATCAGTAAACGTGTTATTTTTTGTTTTGTAAGAAAGAAAATATTATAATTCGACCGCTGTAAATGTAGTCAGAGTACCAGCAGTATCACGCGGACTTGGAAGAGGATACGAGAAGGCCATGACTGCTTTCTATGACCCACTAAGCATTCCTACAACTTTCATCCACGGTACATGTACATGTACATGTCTACCACTCGCATCGAGTAGCTATAGGCCTCTCTCGTAGGTACCTACCTGGACCACATAGGTAGGTATAGACCACGCAAGTACCTACCCGCATCACGTGGGTCACTATAGACCACACGGGTACCTACCCGCACCGTGTAGGTAGCTATACGTTAAACAGGTATCTATAGGTAGGTACACGTATCACGTGGGGTAGCAATGGGTACTTTCACGTATAAGTACCTTGAACTCATAGCTATCTATAGATTTAGGTACGTGGTAGTTATTTTCTGATTGAGAATACAAAGAATACAATACTGTGTTCTTTTAATTATCATGTTAAACCGATGCTTAATCATATTTCACTGGATTCACTCTTATACTGGCATCTACATATAAACTGATATACTTAAAGTAATTAATATAAAAGGTGAATATTATTTAAAATACAAAATAATTAATTTCCCCTACATATTTACTGAATAATTTTTTTCATGTTATTTTCATCGATATTCGTATTCCATTCTGTAATTTGGGCTATAAACTCAAGTGAAACAAAAAATATTTTTCAGTTGATAGATATCGCATATAGTAGTGATATTTTTCAATATTATAGTTACCAAGTAGTAAGATAATGAAATATGAAAAGAAATGTTTAAATACTCTTTCATTTTTTAACTACCGCCTTTAAGGAATATATAAACATTTTATGCTCCTTTTAGAACTAATGTTAAAATTTAAATAAATTGTCTTAAAAGGACTTAAAAGAAGTCAATAATCCTATGGCATGTTGTCTGCCTATACAAAATAATCAATGTTTGATTAAGACAAATCACCACGCTACCAATTCGAAACAATTAAAAAACAAATATCATATTTTCTTACTCAAGTGACTTTAAAAATCTCCAATACTCAACCTGTCCCATCTGTTCAGCTTTTTTTGTCTAAATTTTGTTCATCGACAAAATCAAAAACGGCTTAAGCGACTTCATGAAAGTACTCGAGATTTGTGTGAAACATATATAAACATATTATTATAAGGACTTAATGCAAGAAATTATTGCTAAAATTGACCATGATTTCAAATATTAATTTATTTATCGTGCATATTTAAGTAATATTAAAGTAACTCGTGTTCGTAAGACGATGTATTGCAGAAAAACGGTAAGTAAATATTATTTTTTTCTTCAATAAATGTATAATTATTTTGCGGCGTTATTATTAATAAAATTTATTACCCAATAATTTTTTATCAATTATTTTGACATTTTTAAATAATTACTTACCTACTTTCATCACTTATTGTTATTTTTGTATATTTTACATTATTATTTTTCCATACGAGTTATTATTTTTTAGTATACTGCGTATCCTGATGAGGGAAGCTTCGCTTCCGAAACATGTTGATATTTATATATAAAACATTGCAGAGTGGTAAACATATCACTTCACATGAATTTTATTGAAAATATTTATATTTATATTAATAATGAAACTTCATCTTGGTTATTCCTTGTCACTTGAATTCTTTGACCACATCCTGAACATATTATTAGACTTATGCAACTGAGCATAAGAATATCGCCTTAAAGGAGTGTAAAAACGTTTAAAAGTAAAATAGGTTTTTACCTTAAATTATAACATGATGCTATTGTAGGGAGTCATCATAGTATTCTAAACTATGTCAAAACAATTATTTTTGCAAGCTTTGCTCATTTTAAAACAATGAAAGATATTTTTTTAAATTAATAAAAATAAGTTTTTTTCATAAAATTAAAAGAAATTATTTGTATTAACCACTACATAATATTTAAAAACCAACATGTTTCGCAAACGAAAGTTCATTCGTAACAAATGACACCAAAAGTAATTTTACATTTATTGAAGAAGAAATATGCTTTGTTGTTTGGACATTATATATGTAGGAATCAATGAATGGTAATACATAATATTTTATAATTGTAGTTTCTCCGAGTTTAAGTTTTGACGGCCTCCGTGGTCGAGGGGTAAGGCTCTCGACTACGAATCCGAAGGTCGCGGGTTCAAATCCCGGCGTGCGCAAGTAATTTTTATTTAATTAATTTGTGTTGTTTCACAATTAATTCATTTAAAATTATAAGTATATTTGCGCACGTTCCAGAGTGGAAGATACTCTCAGTATCGCCCTGGTGAAAGACCACCATTCAGAATTGAAACGTTGCTTGGAATGGCTTTTAGCTGTGTTTGGTGACCAGATCTGAATAGCCAGGTATTCCCAACCTTCCTCTTCCCCTTCTCCTTCCCCTCCCCAATACCTTCAGCCTCACAACATTCCCCAATTGGGAATGCCATAGTCTCACTGGCTCCAGACGGTTGGGAGCAGTTGGGACTCTTGTGAGGTATTCATATAAAAATAAAAAAAAAATGTGTTCAAATATTTTTTTTACCTCTCCGTCTAGATTTATTGACATCAGTAAGTAAATTAAATTAAAAAAATAATGGTCGTCATTATATCCTGAAAATAATATTAATTTAAAACATGTATTATATTATTTAAATGTTATAAATAATATAAAACTCTATTTTCTTATCGATCTTTCTATTTGGCGTTTATACCATTTTAGATATGTGATCATCATTTCTAAAAAGAAAATTTATAAAAAATGAGATCTCTAGTTCGACAGCTTTCTTATTTGCGCCACATTTAAACAAACAGAGCGTGGTACAGCAAACTATATAAGATGAAAACTTTCAAGATGCTGCCTTATTAGCTCGAGAGATCGGGCAGATGCATGTTGAATTGCCTGTAGATTATTTGAAAAGTCACGATGTTATTAATTTAAAAATATTTTAGATCATTTTGACTTTTTTAAATAATTTTTTTTATTCTATTTTTGTAGTAAAAACATTTTTCTCTCTTTTTAATATTCTTATCGACCATTCGCATTTTTTATTGTACATATTGATTTTTTGATGTCTATTCACGTTTTTCCCCCAAAAAGAAATCAATTTGTTGTTTTATTAAATCAGTATATCATAATCCTTCATTTCCAGATTGTTTTTGATAAAATATATGACCATTTCTTGTTACTTTGACGACAATACCACTAATTTGAATTTGGCATTGTCTTTTGAACTACTTAATCGACCTACGCATATATTTTTATTTAAATAAAAATTCAATTATTGATTATATGTCAAACTGAAAATGTTGGAAAGATATTTCAAACTTTAGAGAGCCCTCATAAATATTTAAAAAAAAATCCATAATCACATTCCTAGAGTAAATTTTTTGATGATCAGATTTGAACCCGAAATCCCCCAACTCAAAATTTGAATACTACGGAGGTCTTATATATATAAAAAAAAAACATTTTATCTATGAATGCTCGTATTGTAGGGAATCACATCCGCACAACTACTAACTGAAGAAAATAAAACAGGAGGTACCCATTTTTGATGCCATTGTTGGGTTGGTAGGCATTTAGTTTTCAATAAACAATTATTTATTTACTTTGCGTTTGACCATCATATTAAACGAAATAAATTTTTGAAGATTATATTTTAGGTGTTTTATTTATTTGGGCGTGTCGCCGATTACTACAAAACAAAATGTTTCTGATGATATTCGCGTTTGAAAAGAAATATTTTATATGTAATAACGTAAACAGTATTTTAGACAGATATCTGTGGCGTTAAAATTTCTCTGCATACCCGACGATTACGCTCGTAAAAACACCTCTTGACGTTCAATAATAACAGTGTTTCGCGCATACTGTGTGATTTCAACAGATGGCGCTCATCGCTTGATTGAGAAAGATAAATATAATTGACTCATAAAAGAGAGTAAATAATTAAAAACAAAATCTTTAGAGACAAATTAGCTTAATAATTTAAAACTATGAGTAGATAGCAATTATTTTGTCGTCCTACAATATATTATTTTTTAGCACTACGATTAATGTTATTTATGAAGTTTGTATGTTGTCATTTTCTATTCACACATGTATTCACAATAAAACACTTTGAATAATACGTAAATATTTCGGTGAAAATTAACAAATTTTTGTTGGAACAATATAAGTTTTTTTTTTTTAATTTAATGTAAATCAAATTTTAAAACGTTATTGAGTTCTGCAAGTATTTTTAATTTTTATTACTGTGACACCTGTTTCAGCTGGTGGAAGTTTGAAAATGAATGTCCGAAATAGCTGTCACAATAATAAAAACTAAAAATACTTGCAGAACTTAATATTAACAATATTAAATTTGATTTTAATTAAATTAAAAAAATAAATTAATACGAGTTCTACGAATTAAATGCAAAAACAATTATTAATGTAAAAACATATATTAGAAACATACCTACCCTAGGCTGAATACTAATATACGAAAAGCATTTGTTTTAAAATCAAATGAAGGTTGTGTCGGCAAACCGTCAATCACCATATAATACAGTACAATGGAGTCACCACTGTTCCGTGGAGCCTGATTTGAGGAAACCTGCTCGATTATTACGTGTTTTAACTGTTCAATAAATAAATATTGACTCATTGAATAAGATAATATTAAGAGGACCGGCTGCGCGGCCTGTTTCATACAAAACTTAATTTTGGATTTGAGGCCAAAATACTCACCTAAACCTAATGACCCTTTTTTTCATCAAAATTATAGTAAATATTTAGTACGGATTAGAAGTATTTTATTTATTTTTGTTTTACGTTATGAAATATAGACCAGTAAAGAATTGATTTATCGCGAATTTAGAGGCACCTTTAACAATTATTTGGGGGCTAACTGTGAAGTAAAAAAAAGTTTTACCCCGTCTACTTTGAAATTAAAATGATTTTTTTTTTAAATATCAAAATTAGCATTATGGTAAACTATAAATTAAATTAAAAACCACCAATTTACGTTGGAACACAGATTTGCCGTACATAGTTTAAAATATTGACCCAAAAAAAGTTTTTTTTTAAATGCTTTGTTTTTATAGATGACATGAATTTTTTTAAATCCGATTAACCCGCAAATAATTGTTGCCTCTAAAATATGAAATAAAAAATTTCATGATCTATACACTTCATAATTTAAAACAAAAATAAATAAAATACTTCTCATACGCACTAGATATTTACTAAACCTTTAATATAAAAAAAATATATAATTTGGTTTGAATGGGTATTTTGACCTCATCTCCAAAATTAAGTTATGTATGAAACAGGCAGCGCAGCCGTTCCTCTTAACAAATCTCAAATGAAACATCAAACAGACACAGAAAATTAAAAGGTATCAGTCACATCTGGGAATCGAACCTAGAACCTCATGGTCTATCCGATACCTGAACTCTAAACCACTGAGCTACGGCTACCCCAATCCGTCCCGTCGTCTTTATTGGTATCATACCTCGGTTTCTAAGAACTGTCAATATCATCTTCATTTAATTAATTCCCAAATATTTTTTGCTGCTACTTTTTTTATCATAACAACAAGATTCTACCCAAATTTATTTGCAATCATTAAATAGTGTCTCAAATCTACCTATCCAATTTTTATTTATATGGGACATCTGTTGATTTTTTCTACTAGTCTAGGATAAATATTATTTTTTTTAAACTTATCAACTTCGTTATTACCCCTTTCTTGTTTGTGTCTGTTCAGTATCATATTTCATTCAACCGTTGTTTATATTATCTTCAATGAATAAAAATAATCAATTAAAATAATTTTAATCCATTTGGGAGGCGGGCATGGGTACCGCTGCCCTGGGAACCATTCGTTGCATAACAAACACCTCTGCCATAAGTCACTCCTGGTGGTGGTCGCTACTTTCGGTGACTTAGCAGGGGTGGCCGGGTTAACGCTCTAACCACTGAGTTAATGAAACCTGTTTACTTTACGTAATTTTTATCGATATCCTAATTCAAATTTAGAGCTTACCAATATTATCCGCAATTATTTCCCATATTATTTGCTGCTATCTTTTTGTATGATTGCAAAATTCTGCAAACCTCGATAAAAACGACGGTTAGGATGGTTAGAGCGTTATTCCGGTAAAACAGAGGTCCTTTGATAAATTAACAGATGTAACTGCTATCTTTTTTATTTTCTATGTCTTTTCTATTTCATGTTTCTTTTGAAATATCTTAACATTATCTTCTTCAATTATTAAATATTACAAAAAGGTTCATAAGCTTCAACAAGTTGCTTCAATAAACTGAAATAAATTAATGACTAAGCACATGAAACAAATTTTGTGCATTTGTCAGTGGACAACAAATATAACGAAAACGTTCCTACCTTTTCCTTCATCGAAGCTCCTCGATTGTCCAACTTCATCAATCTTCAGTTCATGTGTCATCACGAAATTTTGCACTCTCTCCATCAAAGTTTTATCATCGTTATTCTGTGCATTTAATTCTTGAACCTTTGTTATCGTTACACCATCCATTATAGAGATTTCATTCTGATTCTCGATGTTCTCCAAGATATCATTCAACTTCTTATCTATGCATTTTTCATCTTTGGCACAACTCGGGTCAATTTTGGAATCATCAGCAAACACACAAAGAACTGCGGCACTCACGAAGAACAGAAACAAAAACTTTTGAAACATGTTTAAAAAAATATTGAAAATGTATTTTAAATAACTAATTCTATTGATTGATGTCCCGTATGGTCTATCGACTATCAAATGCTGTTGACAAATAATTGTATTGTTCTAGAACCTTTTTATTTAACCTTGTTTAATGAGCACAACAATGAGCTATCTGATATCTCTGTACTGCACATTCATTATTCATGACAAGTCAAATATAAAACGCAGAATGTCTAGACATTGGTATTCAATGCGTGATTATAGTGAAGAATTTCAACATGCGCGTTGACAATGCTTGATTATTTTAAGTAAGAGTACTGGATACATACTACAGGTGTTGACCGTTAAAACAAAATGATTTTAATAATTTCTAGTAGCAATGCTTAAAGGGTTTATTTGGACATAACCCGGTATTTGAGCTGCTATACTATAATGGATTTCGGGATTTAATTTTGCAAACATATTTAAGCAATATACTTCAAACAAAGAAAATAACATTTCAAGGTTGTAATATATTCTTATAAATTGCAGTGGGTTTGAATGTGGATAGGAGCAGTTACCGGTTGGCGAAAGTTCTGGACTAAAATCCCTGTGACATTTTTTCTCGTTTGTTTTCTAACACGCACCGAACATCGTTATTTAATACATCGCATCGCATATAGAAACACACAGAAGATTTTAAACACTACCCGAAATACATCTAGGAGAGGGAATAGAGACTAATGGGCGATTTGCATGATACTTTTGTTCGTACAGATTCCACACAGGTCGTCTAGCCACATTGATTCGGTAATGAGAAAAGGTCTATTTTTATTGCCGATTTTCGTTTAGTTTGACAGCTGACATTGTTTTAAGTAGGTACCCAACTAAATATAATTTAGCGTTTTTTGTGAAAATGTTGCAAAATGACTATTAGTATACGATTGTGTTATTGTATTGATTATGATCGCGTGTTTTTGATCTGTATTTTGCGTATATTTTTTAATTTTTTTTTAAATTTTGTGACAGATGCCTACTATCAAATGATCTATGCTTATGTTAAAGGTGGTTTCCTAAAAACTAGCTTTATTCTAGTTGAAACCTCTTTGAGTAGTTGGCATCACCTTTTCTAGATACCCTAATCATTCGCTGTATCTTTTATTTTAAATCTCAAATAATAAACCTATTCAGGTTTGAATTTTTGGAAAAATATTAATGTTAAGAATTTTTTCCTGTAAGCAATAAATCCACAATTTTCTCCAAAATTCTGAACAACAATTACTTTTAATGTGCATTGTTGACATTTGAGATCAGCTGCAACAGAACTTATGATTCTAGTTGGTCATTGAGAGCATCAGATTGTAAGATGTGGTTTAATGTAAGCTTTATGTTATGAAAACATCGTCAAAGAATCCTTGACTGCTGCTTTTGATCTTATCAATGATATGCTAATAAAAGGCACGTGTCACATTTAATCAGAGATGAACATGCTTTCAGTCTCGCAGCCTGGAAATAATATTAAATTTTCAGTGGTTATAATATTGTGTTACCACAATGGAAATCCGAAGATCTTCCAATTCTTTCTATATTTATTAAACCAGCTGTGGCACCTACATTCATTGTACAATGGTATTTCTGTTGGTTTGCATCAATAGTTTCTGGTGATGCATTCATCAAGCAAATGGAACAGAAAAATTTTATTCTTTCTATTTTCTTGATTAATTCTTCAAAAGGTGTTGAGTTCTATTTTCACAATTTCAAATACATCAGCAAAGCTGATTATATTATTTAGAAATCTAAGTCCAATGATAAACCTATTGTCTATTGATTTTATGATATTTAAGGTCAGATAGATTAAATTTCCTGTCACAAGACAAACAGGCACATTTGGAGGGACCTCTCAAAATCTACCGCTTTTCTCTCTCAATTTCCGTTACATCCAATAATTCAAGTCAAAAGGAGTGCTTGAACAATTTCCATCCTCCTATTTCATTACACTCTTATTTTAATTTTCACATAGGATGGTTATAGTTCTGTTTCATATTCTACTGGTAACATGTTAAGGAATTTATAATGGTCATCAAATAATATCGTTTAAGTGTCACATTGGAATAATTTTGAAGATTTAAGACTTTCAACGTCATTCAGTATTCAGCCGAAGCTTCGCGGATGTTCGCGTGGACGCTTAAAATTACTAAATCTGGGCACACTGTAGAAATGAAAAGTAGGTGGTGGTCTAAATTATTCCGGTCTTTAGGAATAATG
This sequence comes from Halesus radiatus, assembly GCA_022606495.2. Taxonomy (NCBI): domain Eukaryota; kingdom Metazoa; phylum Arthropoda; class Insecta; order Trichoptera; family Limnephilidae; genus Halesus; species Halesus radiatus. The sequence continues at coordinate 7,929 of JAHDVE020007009.1, read as the reverse complement.
GTTTTCTTATTGAATGATGATTAGCTTGGATTGATGGTCGATGATTTTTGTATTAATGAGATCAAATCTGTAAGGTTTTATCGTAAAACTGGGATAATAAAAATAATAATAATTGGATGATTTGAATAGCGCCATTTTTGTGGAAAATCACCTTAAGGGCGCTGTACAAATATTACTTCCTATTCTTTATCTAATTATGTACGAACAGATACAGAAAAACATACTTACCTGGCAGGTCGCTTCAGATGAACACAGTTTTATTAGAAAATTTAAGTATAGAGACGATAGTTTTACAGTTGCTATTTTATCCTCCGTTTCTATTGATGTAACGTTCATGAGAAGATTGGTGGCACAATAAGAGTTGGTATTCTTTGAAATATTTATAATTTTAGGACTGGAAAATACTTATATAATGATCTTAAAAAGCGTAAGAAGCTTTTAATTGATATTAACATTTTTTATTTATTTTTACACTTTTGGTTATTTACAGTGTTGCGGGCTGTGAAATTTTTTAAACTTTTTCTATTTAATGACTTTAGGTAAGCACTAACCGGCTAGCCTGGCTAAGCAATTTACGGGTGCATTTCTTCAATTTATGGATACGATTGTCTGAAAAGATGAGTTTTAAGTTTAATTCGGAATTCTGTCGAGTCTTTGATAATTCTTAAGTCGTTCGGCAGTTCATTCCAGGCTTTAGGTACTGATACTCCGAAAGCACGATCACCAAACTTAGTATTAGGTGTGCGTTTTAGTTCCTTCAACCTCTCGATAGCTGACTTAAATACCATCCAGCAGAGCTTGAACTGGATTCTTTCAGGACATTTGAGCCAGTGGAGATTTTTGAGATGCGCTGAAATGTGAGAATATTTAGATACGCTGGTGATGAGTCTTGCTGCAGCATTAAATACTGATTGCAATTTGTTAATTTTGTAACAATTATTTTTATAAACAATAATTATTAGCCTGAAATACTCATCCAAATTGAAAAAAAAAAACCTTTCCGAGCAAAGATAAATGTCGCCGACAGGACTCGAACCTGCACCCTTCTGATGTCCGGTCAGATGCTCTACCGTTGAGCTACGTCGGCTTATCGCAAACCCGCCAAGTTAATCAATATATACTAGTGTGTCATTCAATAATTACTGTTTTTTATTATATTTTCACCTGTAAACAACCAACTTTATTAGTATGAGAAAGGCTTATAACGGCTAAATCCCTCAAATAGATGGCGTCGAGACAAATTATGTCTACATTTTAATAGGCTAATAATTATTATTTATAAAAATAATTGTTACCCTTTGCGCTATGCACAAAAATCTTGTCTTAAGTTTTTAAGAACTTTAGTTTATCAATTAATGTTAATTTGTATTTGGGGAGACATGCATATATTCCGTTGCAGTAATATAGACGTGACACAACGTACGAATTCACAAGCAGTTTAGTTACCTCTGTTGGCAGGTTTCTCTGTATTGCTTTGATTTACCTCAATTAAAAGAACCCTGTACTTACAATTCTGTTTACTTGACTTTTAAGGGAAAAGTCTGCATACAGATTGACACCGAGTAATATAACACACGTCTTCGGATGGTTGGATGGTTTCATTGATCAGTTTATATGGAAAAGATGGAAAAAACGGCGACCTCAGAGAGTCTATAATAAATCAGTAGGAAAATAGTGTTCAAAGGCTTTAACTTAGATACCTAATTAATTTTAGAGAAACAGACCGCATATTACGAGCCGGATAGAAATAACTAGAAGATTGGCAGGAGTGGAGGCATTTCTTAGAGAAACTCACGACTCTCTAAGGGTTGTACCACTTGTGATGGTCAAGATAATGATAAAAAGATTGTAATTCTAGCTGAAGTGAATTGTATATTAAAAAAATATTAAAATTATTTAATTTCTCAGATTCAATTCAATCATGATAAATCTTTTGTGTTAGGCAGATATGACAGATATGTAAATTCCGGAAGGTACTCAGGGGAGCGTTGGGTAATGGCGAACATAAAAAAAAACGTGAAAACTATGTTAATTGTGAAACAATTTTTTGACTCCCCCTTTGAGATGAAATAACACATTTTTATTTAAACAAAAATGAATGTGCAAAATAGAAGGAAAATTAAATGCCTTTCAGAATACTCGAGCACACGAGTTATGGCGAAAATTAAAGTTTTCTGAAAGATAACAACCACACCATTAATAGCACTTGGCATAGCATCTAAGTACCAGCCAGGCGCTGTGTGTACAATTTCTCGGCTGGCTAAGCCTCCATCACGACACGTGCAACATTTTCCACTTAGTGTGTGATGGTAGTTGGATATTTTCAAATATTGTCGGGTTATTCATAATCCAAGAATGTGTGTCTTTCTTTAAAAATAAATAAAAATCCCCAAATTAATTAAATGGTCTTGGGTGATGCATTATGTGGTCAAGATTTAAGATAAACAATAGCAAGAATTTCTTGAAGTAGGTAGACTGCTTAGGGTCAGATGAGTAGGTGCATAACACACTTTTTGCGTTGTCCTCCTATTGCTCTACCCTCAAAGATCTCCCCTTCCATGATCATTCTTAAGACGAACGGCTGCGCGGCCTGTTTCATACAAAACTTAATTTTTGATTTGAGGCCATAGTACTGAACTAAACCTAATGGTCTTTTTTTTCGTCAAAAAGCATAGTAAATATCTTGTACGGATGGGAAGTAATTTATTTATTTTTGATTTACATTATGAAATAGAGGCCATTAAAGGAATTGATTTTTCGCGATTTTAGAGGCACCTTTAACAATTATTAGGGGGCTAACGGTGAAAAAAAAAAGTTATACCCTGTCTACTTTAAAAACATAATGAAATAAAAAATTAAAAAGTAAAAAAATATATATATTTAAATAAGCATTATGGTGGACTTGGAATTAAATTTAAAACGACCAATTTACGTTGGAACACAAATTTTTCCATACATAATTTAAAATATCCGCAAAAACGTTTTTTTTGTTGTTTTATTTTTATGTTTTTACTATTCCATGGCATATACTTCATAAATAAAAAAAAAAAATACTTCTCATCCATACTCGATATTTACTAAACCTTTAATTTAAAAAAAAAGTTCAGTTTGGATTGGTATTTTGGCCTTAAAATTAAATTCGCAAATTAAGTTATGTATGAAACAGGCACCGCAGCCGTTCCTCTAAATAAATGTTTTAATCTTATTATTAATTTATTTAAAAAAAAAACACACACAAATTTTTTTTTATTTATTCACGCCTAGTAGGCTTCTACATGTTGATACATTTATCACACAGTTATAAAAAGGAGCATAGTAAAATATTACATACTACTGTAATAATTAGAGTGTAAAATAAGTAAGGAGGTACAATACAAATAAGTAGTTACAGCATAATGAATAACAATTTTACCTGTGGTTACATTGTAACTGCAGGTTGTACAAAAGAGTATAACAAGTGGCTTAGTACATAATACAATAACGTAAGTATAAAATAAGTAAGATAGTAGAAACTATGTAGTAAGTAGCTAGTTACAACGCAATGGGTGGGTAATAGGTTTATATTTATTATGATGTGAAACATGAACAGTTGTAAAGCGTGTATATAATACACCATACCATTATTACGATCGATTGGGTGTTTTATAGAAACATGTCATAATAAGAAAAATACAGCTGTATAAGGTGTTATATTAAAAAGCACTTGTAAATGTAAAGTAGATTTATTGACTATCTCGGTTGACACCGGTTTGACAAGTGGTCGCTCTAACAAGTTACTCTTAGAGGTTATGTCTCATAGAAAAACCTCTAGAAGTGATCCATAGAGTATATTAGTGTATTATACCAACAACAGCAATAGTTTTTTTTATGCCTGATTGGGTATTTTATAGAAACATAACATAATAAACACAACGATAAAAAGGTGGATATGAAAACACTTAATAAATTTAACAAAAACATTCCAATAAACTAATTTAATCCTAGACACAGTGTTGTAATTGTAAACATCGATTGAACTATACCCATTAACAAGTCTGTGCAATGTTTTAATGGACGAGTTCTCGAAATAATTATTTGAAGATGATGGATTATTATATAGGCCGTGTGCCTCGTATTACGGGTAAGCACACTCAAGGCAAAAAGGCTCGTTAAAAATCCAATTTTTCTTTTTCATTAGCCCCAAGATCATCTTTCAAAAGATTTCAACTTTTTGTTTCAGAAACTACTTTTTGTGAAGGAAACCATATATTTCATACGTTTATGTAATCACTGAGGGCCAATGTTACACCTACTGTATATCATCACCGTGAGATGTACAAAATTGTTCAATGGATAATAAAAATAAAGATAAAGCTGAGTTAAAGATAAAGTTATGTTAAAGATAAAGTTAAGTTAAAGATAAAGTTAAGATAAAGTTAAGATAAAGTTAAGATAAAGTTAAGATAAAGTTAAGATAAAGTTAAGATAAAGTTAAGATAAAGTTAAGATAAAGTTAAGATAAAGTTAAGATAAAGTTAAGATAAAGTTAAGATAAAGTTAAGATAAAGTTAAGATAAATTTAAGATAAAGTTAAGATAAAGTTAAGATAAAGTTAAGATAAAGTTAAGATAAAGTTAAGATAAAGTTAAGATAAAGTTAAGATAAAGTTAAGATAAAGTTAAGATAAAGTTATGATAAAGTTAAGATAAAGAAAAACTTATTTTAAAGATAAAGTTAAGTTAAAGCTAACATTATTTTAAACACAAGTTCAAGATAATGTTATGTTAAAGATTAAGTTAAGTTAAAGATTAAATTAAGTTTAAGATAAAGTTAATTTAGAGATAAAGTTTAGTTAAAGATAAAGTTGTGTTAAAGATAAATTTAAGATAAAGATAAAATTATTTTTAAGAAAATGTTAAGATAAAGATAATTTTAAGTTAAGTTAAAGGTATAGTTAAGTTAAAAATAAAATTAAGTTAAAGATATAGTTAATTTAGATGTAAAGTTAATCTAATGATAACATTGTGTTAAAGATAAAGTTAAGGTAATATAAAAAGTTCATTTAAATATAAAGAGAACTTATTTTAATGATATAGCTAAGTTAAAGATAAAGTTAAGTTTTTAAAAAAGGTAAGTTATATATAAAGTTAATAAAAAAATAACGTTTTGTTAAAGATGAATATCAAGTATCGTTATATTAATGTTTTGGGTGTTTTCAGTAAGGCATTGTTGGTTTTACGGAGAATAAAGAAAAATGCTGATTACAATTTATTTCACATTTATTAATAAACTTTAAATAAATAACATTCTCCTGCTATCGAATATGCTCTAATACGTTGTCAGTATTTCTGACTTCATATAAAGATACAAACAAATATTACTTATATTGATTTGAAAAATAATACAATTATCTGGTTAAAAAACATAACATAAGTAAAATAATAATACAACAAAAATAAAATAAACTTTGGGATAACTTAAAATAGAAGATGGCACAATTAAGCACAAACAATGGTAAAATATTATTAAATTATAACATAATTATGCAGTCAAATAATACTGGCTAAAACATCTTTAGAACAAATCAACTTTGGTTCCAGAAGTCTTACTACATATCACAAAATAATAAAAAATATCTATTTGGAGAAAAAACAAAAATATAAAAAAAATATTTTAAAATATTAATTAATACAATTGACAGATTTCTAACCTACACAACGATTGACTTATTCGTTTTTTAAATAAATTATTAGCCTTTCGAGATTTTGTTACAACAATAAATTACTTAAGATTACATTTAAACTCAGCGACTCATTGAGTATACGATGTATATTTCAAGTTTCGTTGGAAACATTGAAACCCACTGTCAAAAAGGCCAAATGTACCTACATTTTTTCTGATCTAATATTAAATACTAAGATGTTTGTAAAAAAATTGCTACACTATGAGAAATGTGGTAATTTAAAATGCAATTCATATCTTTATTTAAAAGATGTATTGCAGGAATCATCTAAACAAGTTCAGTGTTTTTTTAGACAAACAGCTGTTTTTTTGTAGTTTCGTTTTCTGTTTTTGACGCGTTTGTCGTTCGTATTGTGTGCTTTAAACAGCCTGGGTAGGCTGTTGTTCAGCGTAGGCCATCTTCTGGGCCTCTTGAGTCTCGTAGGACCTGGCGTAAGGGTAGGCAGCTGAGGGTTGTCCGCCATTCTGGCTCCATCCGGCTCCAGAGCCGCTTGACCATCCTGCGTTTCCGGATCCGGCGTTGGACCACCCGGACTGGCTTCCCCCACCGCCGCTAACCTAAAGAGGGAAGAATTGAATTAGTTACATAACAATAAAACATTCGTTCGATTTGCATTTAAGTGCAAAACAATTCATTTTTCTTTATTCACAGGAAACCCAAATGAAATTTCTATTTGAAAAAAAAATATTTTCAAGAATATCAAAGAACAAATTAACCTTTATGTTGAGTTCTCATTCATGGTTCATAAACATAAAACTGGAGATTTCGTAGCCAATTATTGCCGACAAAGGTCAGTCATACCAGGTGCCCGTTATAAACTGTTATAATTAATAATTGTGTATTTTCCTCCATTCTTAAATGTGAGAAAACAAGCGCTAACGTAATTAGTTAAATCATTAAAAAAAAAAAAATTTCTAAGTCGTCTTTTTAGTAAGTTACGTTTTTTTAGCTTCATAAAGTGAACTGATTTTATTTCACCCCATTGGTGCCATACAAATAAGTCAAGGAAAAATGTTTTAACAATGAAGTAAGGTAAGATTAAGTGTTATTTACCTTTCCAAGGAGTCCACCGGCACCGCCACCACCGCTGAACAGCTTCTGCAGACCGAGGATGGAAGCCAGGACGAACGCCAACTTAGCGACAATCAGGGCCTTGGTGACCAACAGGACTAATCCACCTCCGAAGATAGCGACGACAGCGAGGATCTTCACTCCAACTCCCAGCAGGATGGGGCCCAACAGCTTCTTGATCTTACCACGAGCTGGAAAATAAAAATACTAATAATTAGTTTCACAAGTTGAAATTATAAGGAAGTTTCAATGGGACATTTGTAAGGAAAATAAAAACTGAATATGGCATAAGCACCCTTAAGAAAAATAAATAAAATAAAAGCTTAAGAAGAACACGTATAAAATAAGCTTAGCATGAAAACTAAAAAAAAAACTTAGAAAGTTAACATAGTTTGAAAGCTTCAGAATCCAACTTAAATAGATGGTATAAGATTAAATTTTATTAATTTGTTGTATTTTAATTTTATTACTAGAACTCCATGTGAATTAATTAGATAGCATAAGTTTTTTTTAATAATTGAACCTTTTTTAAATTCTGTTCAATTGTGTTAACATAAAACATGAACATGAACATTTAGGAATCGAAGAATGTAGGTAGTGGATCATGAAATTAACAGATTGCGATAGCATTTTGATTTTGAAATCAACTTCGTTTAAAGCGAAACTATTAAGATGTTACTAAAGATCTGATAAGAGAGATGAAAGAAGTTGAATTAATTGCGACTCAGACAATCTGAGGTCGATAATATAGGTCTATTTTACGGTTATGACATAACCGTTCATGCAGTTAAAAACATTGGTTAATTAGAAATGAACATATTAAATGGTTATTATATCATGCGTAGAATTAATGAAATTTTATTATTTTGAAGGAACGCTTTACATGTCTATGGGTAAGGTATTACTACCTTATAACCCCTCCCCTTACGGTGTTAGAAAATCTCCCAAGCTCTGGTGCTGTGCTGTATACGGGGTGGTACACATTTAGAAATTTATTACTTAAAAGTTCACATTTGTCACTAATGCATATCTTTAATTAACCGTTAAATTATTATAATCTATCTGTTAATCTATTTGTCATCTAAATATTATAGTTGTATAACCACCCCTGTAAATTGTCAACTTAACACAGGCGT
>JAHDVE020007008.1:0-49212 GCA_022606495.2 Halesus radiatus | reverse complement strand
AGAATGCAGCCTGCGGCCTGGCGTCGCGCGCCAAAACACCGACTGCCTGCGACCTGAGCCCGCCCGCGACCGTGCTGACTGCGTACTGCGGCGGGCGTATGCCCGACGGTACGCCAGGCGAAATGGAGAGTGCGGATGCCAGTTCAGGCGAATCAGCTGAAATCCTAAACAGCTGATTTTCTGCGTAGGTATATCAGCTGGAATGCTAGATTTGATGATATGTTCTGCAGACGCCACGAGATGGAGAGCGCGGATGTCAGTTCAGGTGAATCCGCTAATATCCCAAACAGCTGATTTTCTGCGTAGGTATATCAGCTGGAATGCTAGATTTGATGATATGTTCTGCAGACGCCACGAAATGAGAGCGCGGATGTCAGTTCAGGTGAATCCGCTAATATCCCAAACAGCTGATTTTCTGCGTAGGTATATCAGCTGGAATGCTAGATTTGATGATATGTTCTGCAGACGCCACGAAATGAGAGCGCGGATGTCAGTTCAGGTGAATCCGCTAATATCCCAAACAGCTGATTTTCTGCGTAGGTATATCAGCTGGAATGCTAGATTTGATGATATGTTCTGCAGACGCCACGAGATGGAGAGCGCGGATGTCAGTTCAGGTGAATCCGCTAATATCCCAAACAACTAATTTTCTTCACATATTTGGGTTAATTTATCGGCTAATCTAGTATCATAACAAATTCGGATGTTGGACATTGGATACCTAAATAAAACGCTCTAATTTAAGAGAAGTTCTGATAATTGTATGCAAAGATAATTCTAACACAACAATATTAAAAACCCGAGACAACCACCGTATTTATTTAGATTGCGCCAGGGTGAAAGTAATTAACAGAGAAGTAACCTGATAACCAAAAAATGACAATTTTTCAATCCACAGTACTTTGTAGTAATAAGCATTTTTCTTGACTCACTTAAATATGTGTTAGTTTTAAGTCACTAGCTATAAGTCTTAGTTGTATATCGATAGCTAAAGTCATAGATATAGGTCACTATTTGAGTCTCAGTTATAAATCTTAGCTCCAAGTTATTAGTTATAATATAGGATAAATAAATTAGGTGTAAAGCGCCCTTCAGGCGATTTTCTTACGAAAACGGCGCTATAGAATTAATACAATCATTAATATTATTGGTTGGGTCATTTTTTTATTACGTTACATTACTCGAGTTCAAGATGTTTTGTACCTTTTCGGTGTATTTTTCTTTGACTAGAATTACAGTACTATTCTCTTTATCGGCTTTTGAGATGATTAGGTTATTCTCAAGGATTTGTTTTTTAAAGATTTGGTGATGTGTGATTCGTTTGAGTATGTACTATTCATTAACCAGTCTGAAGATGCCCGTGATAGGGTGAAATAAACAAGTGAAAGAATAGTTACAAAGGCTTTTTAATAAAAAAATATCATTTTAATATTATTATTTCAATGTGTTGTAGTTCCATTTAGATTCAATGGCCGTCCTGTACAAATCCGATGGAGATGGTTACGCAGCATCCTGCATCTCCCTTTCTCCCAGACGGCGAAAGCCTCACGCCGAGGAAACACCTCTGGGGAGCTTAAAGCTTCAGATGTCAGGTCAAATATTATTTTCAGAGTAGTTTGTTTCAACGAACATAGGGTTATGGCGTATTAAAATAAAATTATCAAGAAAATCAAGTTCACTACAAGCCGCCGCTATTCCTGTACGAGGATTAAAAATATAAATAACAAGATTGGGTGGTTAATTGATATAGTTGTTATGTGTGAACGAGGGAGAGAAAATAGAAATGTTACAGGATATTTGGAAGAACCTTGCTTATCACATAAGGTCAATATATTATGTAGACTTTTCTAAATAAGTTATTTCAAGCATTGAAACGTAACATTTCCAAATTATCTTTCAAAAATTTTCTTTCACTCTAAAAAGGTTACTATATACTCTTTCCAATTTCTTTGAAATGTTTGCAAAGCTTCTTTATTTGAAAATCGATGGAAAATGATGTCACTGGAGTTTCAACCCTTTTAGCAATATAAATTAAATTTTTAAAACAGACGTTCTTCAAATGCCGTAAAAATAAAATTTTTATAATGTAGGTTTTTTTAATTATTGTGAAATATTACCGCAAGGGCACGTAACAGGGAAAAAACACTGTGGATAAACTAGTAAAGGATAACCCTATGAACGATCATGTATCAATTATAAAAAAACTTGAAGCATCCTTGTAAACGTAAAATTATTTAATAAATTAATAATAATTGCTTTATTTAAACCACTGTTTTAAATATATAAATATCTACATGTTTCAGAAGCAAAGCCCCCCTCGTCAGGATAAACAATATACTAAAAATAATAACAAGTATAGACAAATAAATATAAACAAAAATTAACACTAAGTGATGAAAGTAGGTAAGTAATTAATAAAAAGTAATTGAAAAAATTAATAAAAAAATATTACAAAATATTAAATAAAAATTAATACTAGAAACAATTTTTTTTTTAAATTATTAATTTAAATAAAATCAATAATAACAAGGTATAAACAATAAAATAACAACATTTATTACTAATAAATTTTATATTAATAATATGATGTATATAGTTATTAATGTGAAAATTACTTTTAAAATTTATATTAATAATACGACATATATAGTTTTTAATATGAAAATAAATTACGCATCTTTTGACGAAATTAAAATTATTTGTCTAAAACTTTGCATATTTTTTTATTAATTATCAAGCCACATTAATCAATATTAAAAGGGTAGTATTTAAAAATACATGAAACTGGGGTCGAATTAAAAATAAATTAAATCTTGATAAGAAGTTACGAAAAGCAAGGTCGCTTTTGTATACTTTTCCCAATAAAAGCAACAAGGTGTAGCCACAACATGTTTCCGAAGAATTTCACGGTTTACAGTGGATATCTTGTCACGTATTGTGTTTTGTGGTAAATTCCTTAAAACGGTATGATCCGTGATCCGTTTACAAAAGTCAATACTAAAATTCCGGTGGTTTTATTGAAATACTTACACATAACCACATTTTCGCCGTTCATTCTTATTAGTGCCGGGAAGGTTTAGATAGTATAGTGTATCGTAGTTTGAATGAAATGAAATATGTAAAACTGATGCTGTAACGTTTTAAAATTAGTATTAAAAACATTGAACCCGCCATGTTGTATTGAGGTTAGCCCATATATATATACCACTCTGGTTAGCCACAGATTAAATATTCAATAAAAGGTTTGTTTGCGTAGAATATTTTCAAAATGGAAAACACAAAAGAAGGTTTGTTTGCCTAGAATATTTTCAAAATAGAAAACACTTAAGAACTTTATTATTCAGATACGTTTTGAAAAAATAATACTTCGAAATGAAATTAATTTTTCAAATCAATGTTTCTGTGTTTTTATGTTAAGAGATAGTAATAGTTGTCACAAGGCATTATTTCGCTGTCAAATCAATTATGGCACCCAAACGACAAGCAAGAATTCACAACTTCATAACTTTATTCCAAAAAAATAATAATCCCGAGCAAGGCCGGGTACACATCACCCAGTTTTAAATATATATAACATAAACTAGAGAATAGTGATGCAAAGTGATGAAATATGACAAGAAAAAACCTATTCTCACCTAAACCAACATAACCCAATCAATTATTTTATTATGTTTTGTTTTGTCACTATTCTGTTTTGTCCGGTTACCGTTTAAGGGACAGGAGAAAATGTAAAAGGGAGGCTTACCAGGCTTAGGTGTGCCTCATCACAGTTATTCAAATCGTGTTACTAAGTACCGATATGTAAATACCTCTCTAATAAGGCAACTGACGCTTCGAGATGTTTCCATTCTGAATCTTACTAGAGAGATTACTGATTATTGAGAAAATATAAATAATTTTGGAAAGTCTACACAATAGGGTTATTTCACTGTTTTTTTTTCATTGTTTTTACTTTAATTTTATATGTTTGATTACATTTTCTATAACGATTTAAACGTCTTCATTTTTGTTCGTGAATATGGCGTTATTAACGTCACACCGACCAACGTCGGTAACAGCCGTACCAGCCAGCAGCGTTCAGTACATCATAATGACGTTTTAGCCCGTTCTAACCGTTTCGGAAAGTATGGTTTTAAATCAAAAAAATTGAATGAAAATATATAAAATATAAAATTATCAGAATCGAAAACATAAACTTTAAATCATCCACACATTTTTAACGGAATCCGTATTTTGTGAAAATACCCCATTACAATATATCGTTACTTGAACTTTAACCTGCGACCTTTGACACTAGAACGAAGACTCACTGCTTTGGGTAACCATTATTTACTTACATCTCTAATATTAAAAATGGTTACCAAAAGTTATGGGTTGTCAAATAGGAAGAAATAAACCATAATTAGATTAAATATAATGCTGCTAAGTAATAGATATATCGACTTCACACTAAAGATAAGATATCTTATCATAAATTATAACACATATAACTTAACAGCTTTACGAGTTTTCGAGAAAATCATTTTGGACACCATAAAATAAACTGAAAAAAATCACAATCTCCGAGTTGCAGGCGCCCTTTGAAGGCGGCGAGATGTCTTCTGATTAAATGTACCATTTAAATATGTTAAGACATATAACGGATGTTTTAAATAACTCCCTTTCAGCGAATAACCACCACAACGCCCCTGAGGTGATTTCTCACAAAAGCGGCGCTATAAAAATCATCCGATTATTATTATTATTATTATTAACGAATATCAGGTTATGTTCTGATTTTGTACATAATTTATTATAAAATGTAAATATGTTAGTTGTAAGCCTCTATCACTAGTTTTAAGTCACTAGCTACAGGTCTAAGCTGTAAGTCGCTAGCTATATAAGTCCTAGATGTAAGTCACTAATTATAAGTTTGAATTAGGAAGTTTCTAATTATAGATTAGTAATAAATACAAGATGTAAATTATTAGATATAAGTCTAAGTGATAAGGTATAGGTTAGATAAATTATGTTGTAAAGCGTCCTAGAGGTGAGTTTTTCACGAAAACGGCGCTATATAAATAATCGATTTATTATTATTATTATTATAAGGATTCTTTATAGTAAATAAATGGAGAAATTATTAATTAATTACTTATTAATAAATATTAAAGAACAGTCGAAAGGGCAAAATAACGTGTATGAAATCAATCGAGACCATAATAGTGTATTCGGTCCTTCCCATCAATGTTCAAGTATTTATTAACTTACCTGTTAGTTAGGAGCAGCTCACGTGCGTTGTGCAGCCCGTCCATACGACGTTAATGACTTTCTATTAAAAAAATAAACGTGGTAGGTACATGTATAGCGGTATGAAATCTTAATACTTTATACTAATTATTGTCATAACTTAAGATAATATTGTGATTTTCGACTAAAATAGCTTCCTTTAATAATAATAATATCATATTTTTATGATTTGAATGGCGCCATTGTCGTGAAAATCCACCTCAGGGGCGCTGTACAAATATTAGATAAATTAATACAGAAAATCTACTAAATCTAAAATTATGTGTTTTTGGCTTAACAATTTGATGGCCTAGAAATATTGTAGATGAAGATATCTCATTAAATACTGCAAGCAGAACACACCTCGGCCCTTTATTTAACCGGCCATTTTTTTGGTGAATAATTTAATAAGTCTAGAAAAAATATAATTCCTTTTCTTCATCAGGATAAACATAATATAATTCCTGATGAGGAAAGCTTTGCTTTTGAAATATGTTGATATTTATATGTGTGAAAAAGTGGAGTAAACAAAGATATTTTTATAAATTTATTTACATATATATATATATTTATATATACCATTTATTACCTACGAAAAGCAAAAAAATATGTAATATCATATTTAGGTCGTGTGATTATTTTAGGTGTGTATTATAAATGAATTTAACTCTAATTGCATGAATATAAATAAATAAATAAAAAATAAATGAAAATTTAAAAATTAAATTTATTGATAAATATTAGCTCGATAAATTATTAAGAATTACTTTGTTTAAATCACGTATGTATGAAGAATGAGCTAGTGATGAATGTAAGTAAGTCTAAAGTCATGATGTTTGAAAGATAGAGTATGAAAACAATGTGCAATATAGTTTTGAATGATGAATTTTTGGAGGAGGTGGATGAATTTGTGTAATTGGGAAGTAGGTTTACGAGAAGTGGAAAGGCTGATGGGGATATTGAAGGAAGGGTAAATGCAAGAAACGACGTTCAGTCGTCAATTTATGGACGACTGAACGCCGTCCCATTGGCGCCAATAAAAAAATTCCAAAGAAACGAAGCCAACAGTTCACAATGGAGTGCTGATACCAACCATAATGTATGGCAGTAAGTGGCATGAATCTGGCAGAGGAAGGATGAAAGTAGACTGAATGCTGTAGAAATGAGATCCCTGAAGCGTATGTGTAGTAAAACCATATTTGACCGTGTGAAAAATATGGAGATTCGCCAAGAATGCAAGGCTACGATTGTCCATCGTGATGGCTAGTTAGTTAGATAAAATTTATCGTTTAGGTACCGATTAATCCACATAAGAATGTAAATTAAAATATATGAAATACATATGGAAGAAGAAGCCGGGGACGCCGGAGGAAGACATGGCACGATCAAATGAATTAAATACTTGAGTCGGGCCATGTCAGAAGTCGGAATAATAGAAAAGAATTCATGAGACGATGTATGAATGTGAATGAAGCAAGAAGTGTATGCCGAGATCGAGTCATTTGGCGGTCTGTGCTTACTGCCTACCCCTACGGGGAAACGAAGTGACGGTTAGTTAGTTAAGAATGTGTGTATAGAGGTATTAAAAAAGAGATGTTCTTACAAAATAAACCATATTTTCCACAAAATTAAATGTGAACTAACGTTTGAATTTAAATTCAATAAATTTCCTTTAAAACTAAAAGACACCTATTTCGAAAAAAATTATATAAATGATTCGAAAAATTAATGCGACCACTCGAGTCGCAAAACTGAATAAGTAATTTTCGTTTCCGGTTTATAGACAGTCCATGTAAATAAGAAGAATCCGATATGCATGAGAACCTTAAAACTTCAAACGAAAAAAACCTACTCGAAGATCGAATTCATTCATGAATCTTGAAAGGCGAGACATGTCAATGCGGGGGAGAAAATCCACCCTGAGTGGCGACTTATTGCCGCTGACAACAAGTGGATGCTAATTCCGAGACCAATTAGGGCGAAAATAAATCAGGACTGTCGTAACGCCAGACTTGAGGGTGACAAGTAGTAATTCCCCAAGATTTCAGCGACTCTAGGGTGCTTCAATAAGAGTCTAAGGTCGGTATAGATCTGTGAAAAGGTCTACTAGGGAAATATTAATGAGATAAGTAACTTATTTACCATCACCCCAATTTCCGGTATTTAATTATCAGTTTATTAGTCATAAAGTCATTAGCCATTTATTATTTGTCGATAGGATTCTATTTAAAAAAATTTAATATGTATTAGTATGAGCAAAAGAAAAACGAAAAAAGGGATAAACTTCTTATTGTTTTTAATTTGGCTTATAATACTTGACTTAATTCTATCCAAGATCAGACAATAAACATTCTGAAATAATTTTCTTTTAGCTGGTGAAAAACTTTTTAATTATACCTTACTTTAAATCACTACAAAATACGCCATGAGCAAATTGCAAAAGATATGGAGTGACAGAGGCATAACGAAGACCGCCAAGATGAGACTTGTCTGGGTGCTGATTAGAAATATGGACACTCAGAGCCAGCTAAGGGAAGCGTATAGACGCCCTCGAAATGTGGTGCTGTAGGAAAATGTTCAGGATTCCAAGGACAGCCTAGCCCACAAATATATCAATTCTGGAAGGCCTTGGCATCCACAATAGGCTATCAACTGTCTGCCTACAGCCTATCCTCAATTTTTTTGAACATGTTGCTCGCCAAACCGAAAATTTCACTGACAAAGTGTAGGGCAGGAGAAACAGAGGAAGGTCACCGATGCTTTGGAGAGACCAAATTTCGCAGGGGTCCGATAAGTCGGTGCCGCAGCTCTCCACGCAGCGCAAAATAGCGATTAAAGGAGCCTTGTACACCAGGGAGATTGAAGTAAGGGTCACGATGCTCAGCAATGCGGAAGCAACTCAAGAAATCTCACATACATGCTAATAAACTACAACTTCAAACAAATTGCTAATGGGTAGGTGTCAGTATTATAAGATACAATTAGACTCGAGAAAAATGACGAGTATTTTTAAACCATTACATATGACGTTTTGACTTTTCTGCCAACAATAGCCAAGAATCAGAATGTAGTTTCATAGCCATTAGCTATGAACATTGAGGTTCTGAAATGTGCCAGGTAAGTATGTTTCCGTAACTGTTTGTATATAATAAGATAAACCCTAGCAAGAATTAATTTTACAGCCTCCTTGAAGTGATTTTTCATAGCAAGCAAAATAAGCAAAAGAAAAATATTTTCAGAATAGAATTGTGAAATACGGAAAAACATATTAGAATGAAAATACGTTTATAATCTCCTAAAATAATAGTTTTCCAGATAGGTACTTTTATGAAGTTCCTGATTTTGCTAGATTTATTTTCCAACTTTGATCGCTGTGGATAGCCGCAAAACACATGTCATATGAGTCACTTTGCAACATGATACATGGAAAAAGGCAGAAAACTAATTCAAGAAGCGTGTGATTCCTCTTTTCGGAGAAAGGACACCTCTTTTAAAAATATCGGTTAGTAGTTATCAAAGGTAAATAGCCACCGAAACAAAATCATAGAAAACCAAGTAATCGTGGATAATTATGAGAAGCCAATATTTTTTTCTCATTGTTTATTACAAAAACAACGTAATGTACGCCCGTCTTTCAAAATGCCTAACGAATAAAGAATATTTTTAATTTCGCAGCTCGGTTCCCAATAGTTTAGTTCAATTCAATTTAGTGCAGTACGGAGAAACCTGCCAACAGAGGTAACTAAACTGCTTGTCAATTCGTACGTTGTGTCACTTCTAGATTACTGCAACGGAATATATGCAAGTCTCCCCAAATACCAAATTAACAAATTGCAATCAGTATTCAACGCTGCAGCAAGACTTATCACCGGCGTATCTAAATATTCTCACATTTCAGAGCATCTCAAAAATCTCCACTGGCTCAAATGTCCTGAAAGTATCCAGTTCAAGCTCTGCTGGATGGTATTTAAGTCCCTTAACGGAATGGCTCCGGCTTACTTATCAGAACTGTGTATTCCCGAAAATACCAACTCACGGCAGTCCACCCTTAGGTCAGCAGCGTCATCAGCTATCGGCAGGTTGAAGGAACCAAAGCGCACACCTAATACTAAGTTCGGTGATCGGGCTTTCGGAGTGTCAGGACCTAAAGCCTGGAATGAACTGCCGCGTGACTTAAGAATTATCAAAGACTCAAAAGAATTCAGAACTAAACTTAAAACACATCTTTTCAGACAATCGTATCCATAAATTGAAGAAATTCACCTGTAAATTGCTTAGCTAGGCTGGCCGGTTAGTACTTACCTAAAGTCATTAAATAAATAAATAAAATCAAAAATAATTTAAAAAAAAATAATTAAATTAAATTAAAAATTCACGCATCGGTGCGCAAATGCGTCCACAGCCCGCAACACTGTAAATAACCAAAGTGTAAAATAAATAAAAAAAAACGTTAATATTTATTAAAAGCTTCTTACGCTTTTTAAGGTAATTTTATAGATATTTTCGAGTCCCAAAATTCGTTTTATGAATACTTTCCAGACCTAATATTAATACCAATAATTCAATAAATACCACCTCTCCTTGTGCCACCAATCATCTAATAAATGTAACATCAATAGAAAAGGAGAAACAAATAACCATGTAAAACTATCATCTCTATAAATACATTTTTCTAAAACTGTGTTCATCTGAAGCGACCTGCAGGTAAGTATGTTTTTCTGTATCTGTTTGTACATAATTAGTTAAGAAATATTTGTACAGCGCCCTTGAGGTGATTTTTCACAAAAACGGCGCTATACAAATCATCCAACTATTATTTTTATTAATTGTTGCTGATTTGTAAAGTTTGTATTTAACTCCTTCGTTTTTGAGCTTTTAGGTTGATTGGCGAAGTCTAAGGCGCCTCTGACATTTTTTTTTCATAAAACGGCAAAATATATATTATTACAAGCTAAGTAGGTACTTGTTTAGGTGTGTTATCATGGAAAACGCTCGATGTATTACATGAATACGACAGTCAAATCATAGATCATTAACACCATCATCTAGGAAAGGATGAATGAAACAAAATGTACTCAAAGAACAAAGATCATCGATTGCGCTTTCAGAGAGGAAGGTCTTAAAGCTCGCAATAAACTGCCGGTATGCCTCAATGTAACTAAGACGCAATAAAGCTCAATATGCTTCAGTCCAAATTTTACTCACCTCTTCATAAAATCATTACCATAAAAAAATAGATTATGATGTTACATCACAGTGCAAAGCGCCCTTGATGAAATTGAATTAACAAAATGGCGCTCTCCTATAAACATTATTATTACGCGCATTAAATATTAAGGCTTATTCTTTATTTACTAATTTAAACCACGAACTTCTTGTATTTTTTCTCATACAATAACAATACAGATCAATGTGAAGATAGTTATTTTACTATCCTTGATGTGAAACTTTTGCAAGAATGCCGCGCGCGCTCCGACATATAAAATTTAGTTTTTATAATCTCATATCAAGTTATTGGGAAGCGCGACCCAATATCTTCATGAATCGAAGTCACATACTACCGTGGAATTCTAAATAAAGTACGCATCGAAATAAAAAGGGAGATATTAAAATACATTTCCAAAAGTGATGTAACGTTAATGTTAATTTTTTTTACTAGGAACCTCAATTCGTCCCTTTTAGAACAACTAAAGAAAAACAGGATAACAGCTGAGATCTACATTCCAATCAATACTTTGGATGAAAATACAAGAAGCTCTCTTAACAAATAGATACAAACACATTCCTCCATTGCTAATGGGATTATTTGATCTAAATTCCAAAGAAAATCTGCACAAGTTTTTTATTATTGAAAAAAAAATGCATTTTTACGGAATTGATGTCTAAAATGTACAGGTCTTTCAAATGTATGTCAGTTGAAAAAGCTCGTGGTGAAAGCGTCTATAGTATTTGATCCCATACGAATATGGAAGAGTGGATAGTAGAGACATCTAGCGACCTCCGCACCTTAGGCGGGAAAATTCTCAAGGACGACAGAGGCCTGAGCATTATCACAGAAGTTCGTTAGGAAAATCATTGGTCTTGAAATCGTTGAAAATTCAACGATTTTTACAAAAATGGGGTGTCGGCTTGCTGATTGGTTGAAATCTATTCATAATTGTTAGAATTAAACGAATTCAAAGGACGATTGACGCTATAAATCTGTTGTTTGGGGCGTTGTTTTGCCGCGTAAACGTTGTTGGCGGGAAATAGGTGAAGCGACGCTTACTTTGGCGCCAATCTGCCACATTGGGAATGTTTACTATTAAGGACGCTGTTTTTTATCCTACGCATATTATATAAACATAAAGCATCGCTTCAATCTTCTTCATAAAAAAAAGGCTAACTTTAATTATTAGAATATCGTGCATTTATGATTAAAATCGGGGTGGGGTTATTTAAAAAAATACAAATTTTAATATACTAAGATATAGAACGCAGATAAAACGAAGAATGCTTAGGTTTTTGACCATTGAGGGTACAAACTTCGATTGAAATAGTTTTAAAAGTTGCGTGAGGTTCGATAAAGAAAACTGAGATGTGACCTTCGAACAGGTTACCTGGTGGATCTAGTTAGAACAATATCATAACCACACACAAAATGCATGTTTTTTTTTAAATAAGTAAATATGGTACTTTTAAATATGCAAATCATTAACTTATTATTTTCAGTCACATTTGTTGCTGTTGTGATGGTTTGAATATATACTTGAGAAAAAAAAAAAATTAAAACAGAAGTAAGACCAAACAATTTGAAGTAAAAATATTTTATTTGTAAGCCACCGAATAGGCTGGCACCATCATACTTGGCTTCTTAAGCATTTTATGGTAATTTTATTAAAATTCTTCAGTCCTAAAATTTAACGAAAAATATATAAATATTTCAATTATATCCCACCTCTACCTTTGCCACCAATCTTTTAATAAATGTAATGTCAATAGTGAAGAATGATAAAATAGCTACTGTAAAAATATTCTTCAAAGATAAATTATTTAATAATACTATTTAACTGAAGTGGCCTACCACGTAAGTATGTCTTTCTTTATCTATTTATACATAATTAGATAGAGTAGTATTTGCACAGTGCCGTTGAAGTTCTTTTTAAAAAAAAACGGCGCTATACAAAATTTCCGATTATTATTTTTGAATGATACTTTAATTTTGGAAATAAATTTTAAAACATGTCTCTTTATAAAAGGCTGCCAACTTTATGAAAATGTTGAGCGATTTTATCATAAAACGACGCTATATAAAATTTGCCATTTATATTATGTATATATATATATAAATATATATATATATATACATAATATAAATGGCAAATTTTATATAGCGTCGTTTATATATATATATATATAATATAAATGGCAAATAATATATATATACTCGTATATGTGTGTGTTGCATGCCAATTATAGTTCTTGTTTTCAATGCCTCCTAAGAGACGTTGGTCACTTGGAATCGAGTATAGGTGTTTTGAGTTTACCGTCGCTTTCCTCGAGTTTACATACGTACTTCAATATTGTGTTTCCTCGAGTTTATATATCTACTTCAATAAACCTACATTCAATATTTCTCTTTCCTCAAGTTTATATGCCTAATTCAATATTGTGTTTCCTCGAGTTTATATACCTACTTCAATACTGTGTTTCCTCGAGTTTATATATCTACTTCAATAAACCTACATTCAATATTTCTCTTTCCTCAAGTTTATATGCCTAATTCAATATTGTGTTTCCTCGAGTTTATATACCTACTTCAATACTGTGTTTCCTCGAGTTTATATATCTACTTCAATAAACCTACATTCAATATTTCTCTTTCCTCAAGTTTATATGCCTAATTCAATATTGTGTTTCCTCGAGTTTATATACCTACTTCAATATACATACATTCAATATTGCGTTTCCTCGAGTTTATATACCTACTTCAATATACCTACATTCAATATTGCGTTTCCTAGAGTTTATATATCTACTTCAATACTGTGTTTCCTCGAGTTTATATACCTACTTCAATATACCTACATTCAATATTGCGTTTCCTAGAGTTTATATATCTACTTCAATACTGTGTTTCCTCGAGTTTATATACCTACTTCAATATACCTACATTCAATATTGCGTTTCCTAGAGTTTATATATCTACTTCAATACTGTGTTTCCTCGAGTTAATATACCTAGTGCAACATACATTCACTATTGTGTCCAATATAATAATATGTGGAGTGTTGTAAGTGTGAGGAATTGCCGGTTTCTGTTTTCTTCTTCATCTTACAATATGTTTTTATTTCTTCTCAAAAAGTCCCTCCTTACAGCATTACCAGAGACGACACATGTTCTAAAGGAACTCTTAGGCCTCTTGTGTATTCTTAGTATAAAAAAGGAATAAACACGAGATTAATTAATGAGGAAAAAAGCATAGTCATATTTTTTATCATCTAGAATTAAAGTACACGCTTTCCAGAGCACGTGCCCCCTAGACGGTTGCTATGCCACAGTTTATATTTGTCATCATAACAATCATCACATTTTTCAGCTCTGTTTAAAAAGTATATCAAAATTAATATATAATCATGATTACGGCATAAATAACTGATGATTCTCGCCGTTCCGTGAAATAACTAACTAGGTAAACAGCCAAAGTTCGGGGTACGTAGAAGATGGTATAGGTATCTCCCATCCTGAAGGTTAAGCTTTGTGTCTCGTATTGGGGGCATTGGGGCCGCTTTGCAACAGGAGTTTTGTCATTTCAACTAATAACTTTTACCACACTGGTACTGGGGAAATATTGTCTTTGTCTTACGGAATCGTCGCAGCGCGGCATAAGTGCCCATAAATCGGGCGTGCATGAGGATTTGTATTAAGATATTGAGAAAAGGGTTCTAAGTGCCAAAAATATGACTTATATTTACAGAGCTGCGTATATTCTAGTTTCGCGACTGTGAACATGTCTCATAAACTCATAATGCCACGTACTACGTAGGTTTTGTAAAAAAACATTGATCGTCTTTTTACAGCCAATAGCAATATCATAAATTATTGGAATATCGAAGGATGTTGGGGATCGAACATACATGCCATAAAGCTATACCAGCAAGAACACGGCTTCTTTATAAAACAATGTTTTTTTAGTAAGGTGTATTGTCGGCTACCATTGTTTTTATGGAATGCGTCGAAATTCATGGTTTATGTCGAAAAAACGGAGTACGTTTATGGGGCTTAGAATATGTTAAAAGTTATTTCTTTGCCATCGCTCCAGATATGCATGCATATCCATAAAATGTTGAGCGAATAGATCCCTGTTGTTATTTCATGTCCCCAACTCTTGTCTTTTCCAATTAGGTACCAATACCTGCAGTGGAAATCTGCTTGACAATGAGTTCCCACAAAATTATACAGAGTAAATTGATACACGCACATGAAAACCCCGCTAATTCAACTACTAACCTACAAAAGAATTACTTAATTAATTAATGAGGAAATACCGAAAATTTCTATCTACCTGAAAACTAATCACACATAGCAATGTACCCACTTCTATTGTTAAATTTTCTATTATGACGGAGAATAACTTTTTTGTAATGATGTTACATTTTATGATCTATCAATATTTTTTGAGGTGGAATAATACGAGAAATGTCTATTTAACGCAATGTGTTTACTAGATTACCCATGGTAAAGAAGAGAGCTCTCAGACCCTGAGACCCTGAGTAAAATGACTTTCCTCAAGGCCTATTTCATCTTTGGAGATGCTGTGTGGAGAGTATTTTGGTGGACAGGGAGAAGTTAACTTGGGTCTTGAAGAGATCCATGCTGCATCTTGGAAGAAACACAGTGGCCGGCAAATCTTTCCACAGCCGAGCTATTGAAACACCAAACGAGTCGTAGAAGCGACCCGTGACAAATTTAATGTCAACCGTGTACAAATGTTGGACTCGCGTTTGGCGTGTTTCCCGACCGTACACCGGTGTAGAAGGGATCAATGATACTAGTTCTTCGGAGCATCGTCCATTGAAATACCGGTAAAACAAGGACTGCACTCCAACCTGACGTCTGAGCTCCAAAGATTGCAATCCGTTTTTTAAAATAGAC
Source organism: Halesus radiatus (assembly GCA_022606495.2). Taxonomy (NCBI): domain Eukaryota; kingdom Metazoa; phylum Arthropoda; class Insecta; order Trichoptera; family Limnephilidae; genus Halesus; species Halesus radiatus. The sequence continues at coordinate 33,810 of JAHDVE020007008.1, read as the reverse complement.
GAATCTATCCAACGGACAAACGTATGTTTTTGCACAAGGGTTTTTTCAGGTATTTAGGGGGCTCCAGATCAGAGGTGGCTGTCAAATTCTATAGTGGGGTACACTTGCGAATTGTACAGGGTTAGCAATTGTGTACTATTTAAGTACAACACGGAGCCTGTACAGTACGCCCAGCATCTAAGAGGACATCACAAGTCCAGACATACGTTTATTATACTTAAACAAGAAACCCTTCTAAATATCAATATATGGATTATTTTTATAAACAATAATTATTAGCCTGAAACACTCATCCAAATTGAAAAAACCTTCCGAGAAAAAGATAAATGTCGCCGACAGGACTCGAACCTGCACCCTTCTGATTGCCGGTCAGATGCTCTACCGTTGAGCTACGTCGGCTTATCGCAAACCCGCCAAGTTAATCAATATATACTAGTGTTTCATTCAATAATTACTGTTTTTGAATGAGTGTTTCAGGCTAATAATTATTGTTTATAAAAATAATTGTTACCCTTTGCGCTATGCACAAAAATCTTGTCTTGAAAACTTTAGTTTATAAATTAATAAATATTTGACAACTCAAAACATTTTTCACCAATAAAATGTAGACATAATTTGTCTCGACGCCATCTATTGAGGGATTTAGCTGTTAAAAGCCTTTCTCATACTAATAAAGTTGGTTGTTTACAGGTGAAATATAATGCAGGTTCGAGTCCTGTCGGCGACATTTATCTTTTCTCGGAAGGTTTTTTCAATTTGGATGAGTGTTTCAGGCTAATAATTATTGTTTATAAAAATAATTGTTACCCTTTGCGCTATGCACAAAAATCTTGTCTTAAAAACTTTAGTTTATCAATTAATAAATATATGGATTGTAGTTAATACCACATATTTTAGATCTTATAAATAAAAACGTGTAACTGACACTTGCGTCCTCATTCCCGTCAAAAAGCGGGGAATCAATGAGGATTCTTTTGACGATATTGTACTGCGGTCGGGAAAGACGTCTGGCCGCGGCAGTGGCTCGCAGACCGAAGAAGAACCTTCGAAAGTTGAATTGCCACCCGCATGCCGGGACAAAGCTCTCATGTCGCTTTAACGCTATTGTGTCTTGCGGTCGAGGGCGCATCTCGCCTCGCCTCGCGGGTCTCGCAGTGCCTTCTCGACGTCATTTGGCGCTGCCTCAAAAGGACCGCCACGCCATCTCTCTACAAACTTGCAGCAAGTATCGACTTATTTTTTATTGTGACATACTTATTGGCTTTTTGATTGTTCGCGAATCTGCAGAATATGTAGGACACGTAGGTACCAGCATCGAATTAAATGGGTTTATCAGAAGGTGGAAGGAAACAAAGCACATCCAAGATCGAAGGACTCGCTTTCGGAGTTTCAGGCCATAAAGCCTGGAATAAACTGCCACCTTATCTAAGAGTAACAAAAGACTTAAACTAAGACGCAAACTTAACAACTTAAAACTCATCTCGCAGTGTGTTTGACTTATTTTTATGCGACATACTAATTGGCTTTTTGATTGTTCGCAAATTTATACGAGTATGTAGGGCACGTAGGTACTAGCATCAAATTAAAAGAGTACACAATGTCAGCCAATTGGAAGATTGAATGTTGAAGGAACCAAAGCCCACACCAGATACTGACTTTAGAAAGCGTGCTTTCGGAGTGTCACATACACATAGAGTGATAAAAGACTCGACAGTATTCAGAGCAAAAGATAGATTTAAAATCCATTTCTACAAAAAGTCATTACCATAAATGGATAGCAGAATAGCAATATCTATTCTCTTATTTGCATAGCTAGGCTAACTCGTTGGTACCTAAAATCACGCATGTTTAATTACTTACTCTGAGCAGTTGGGTCTCTTGTGCGGTATTAAAAAAATATTTTTTAAAACAGATATTCAGATTTAGAAGTCTGGGACGAAACATTTATATCTGGGCAAACCACCTTAGCGTAATAGTCTACGGTCTAAGCCAGTGGTTCCCAAAATATGCGTCTTGATGCCCTGGGGAGGCGTGGTTTCCTTCCAGGGGCACCGTGAGACATAACCTTTTTAAAAAATATATATATGATTCATCTCATTTTCATTGAATTAAACACTTAACTGTTAGTGACGTTGAAGTATTTTCTGATATATAATTTGTTTTTATTTATTTTACATCATAATCCCTGGAAAAAAAATGACTACCGCTAATATGCATAGTGCACTTACAAAAATTGACACAGGGAGGCCTTTGTAAAATCTGAATTTAGCAAGAGCGCCGCGAATTGAAAAGTTTGGGAACCACTGGTCTACGCATTTAAATATGTTTACATAATAAAGACTTATTGTAGCATTATAATATAATGTACAATTTTACAAGTAATTACATGTTAGGCATCGAAGAACCGGAACATAGTTTATTCAAACGACGACAAAAATTTGATCGATTTAATAACGAAATTGGGAAATTCGTATAATTTTACAGGCCACTTGGAATAAAAACTTCCAGAGTTCCTACCTGAAAAAATCTTCTTCTTCTTTAGGTCCCTTCGCGCCTTTGAGGTGATTTTATCACGAAAACGGCGCTATAAAAATAATCCATTTATTCTCCCATCGGAAGTTGGTTATCATCAGGTCAATCTTTACCCCGCGGGCTAAACCCTGGAATCTGTACTGACTAGAATAAGAGAAAAAAATGCTTATTTTTTGTGATCGAGTTAAAATCTACACAAAAATTATTTTAATATTTGATTGATTTGTATATCCCCGTTTTCGTTCAAAATCACCTAGAGGGCGCTGCACAAATATTTTTTACAATGATTTTTTATGTCACTAACTATGGATAATCTATTAAAGCAACTTATGACTTAAATCTATTATAACAACTTATCCGGCTCGAAGGACCAAAATGTTGCGATATGTGTCCCTCCAATGGGTGTGCATATAAAAACATAAATTAGACGCTTCAAATTCAAATTTATTTCCTTTTTATTTCGTTTTTCACGGGCCAGCGATAATGGATGCAAATATTTTAGTTTTTATTATTGTGACAGCTGTTTCGGTGTTCAAGGCCAATTTCAAACTGCAGTTTATTAAATTCCTGAAAAAAAAATGCCCCGTTCATATTGAGAGTAAAAATGCTACACCGGCGTTTTTTTCTAGCCAATCACACAGCCTCAACAATGGTCGCAACGTTTTTTTACAGAAACGTTCTGCTGGGAATTCATAAGACGATTCATTGATTTTCAACTCATAGTGTCGTTTCCATCCCGAGTTATGATCCCTTGAAGATTCCATTGAGCATCACAACTAGGTACGTTTCAAATATAGAAAACTTAAAATATTTTTTTTACTAAGTTATTAATTTTGGCAAAAAATATAGATTTTAATTTTCTTCGATAGAGCAAGACAATATTTGCTCAATATGACAGGAAATGACATAAAGATTAACAATTCTCTCATGATCAATTTCACATCACAATGTCGAACAGAGCATTTGAAACACCTACATGTGCTGGCAAATGAAAATATTTAAACGGAAACATCGTCATTAGTCAAGTATTGAAGGATATGCGGGTAAAGCCGGATGCGAAACTAGTAGTTTATAAAACAAGTTAATTTTTTTGATGAAAAAAACCTTTCTAACTATTTTCCATTTATTTATTTTCGACCAGACCGGTTTCACCCTATCACAGGCATCGTCAGACTGGCACAATTAAAACTAAATCTATGGTATAAAGAGCATCGATGTCAGGAGTGAGTTCCCCTGCTTTCTAATACTGTTTTTATGTATGACTTGAAATTTGTTTTATTGCTGACGGTACTGTTCACTGATATGTTTTTAAAACTACTTTCGTGTTGGTTTATTACCCTCTGGAAGACGGATTACATTGTGTTTATTTAGTGAATCTATGGGTTTTTTTTTAAATTACATAAAGTCATTCGTGCTAATTTTTATTTGAACAAATGGTTATTTCTGGTTTTGTTTTTTTTCCCTGTGATTTCCGTTGTTTGCTAAAATGAATTTTACAGCAGTTTTTGTCAAGTTACAAAGGTTTTTTAATAAAAAAAATTTTTAATATGGAATTCCACCACGAATTGACAGTTTTAAAATTATAAATTATATAAAACAAGTTTTGTGTGTATGGGGACACCGTGTTCAACCAGGTATCATTGTTGAATTCCTTCAAGAAACTCCTCATTTCGGAGTCAGGTTGTGTATTTATTAAGGAAGGTTTTGTATCTGGTCCATAGCGCACTTTTGTAAGCAGTTTTTAAGGTGCCTTCCCTTAGCCAAAATTATCAACCTTATCTTGAAAAGATATCTAAAACAATGTTAAATTTGTAAGGTTTCATGATGCTATCGGTACCTACATAAACCAGAGTGTAGATACTCTCAGTATCGCCACGCTGAAAGATCACCATTCAGAATTAAAACGTTGCTTGAAAAGGCATTAGCCGTGTTGAGTGATCGAGGCCTATTCTGGTTCTTTTTAGGAAAAATTCCTTATCCATTTCCTCGGGTTTAAAGACGTCTTGCTTAACTGCGATTCCGATTAAATGTAAATGACAATACATTTTTAAAGGAGTTCGTCGTTTAATTATCACACTATTATTAAAAATTATGGATGTATTACACATGCAGTTTATTATTACTTACTTCACACGTGTAGTTTATTAGAATTTTAGAATTTAAATAACTTTTATCCGTCATTTCTGGTTTTTGGCATAGGTACTTTACAAACATCGTAATTTCGTTAATTCAGTTCAATTAATAGCATTATTATATGACAAATGACTAACTAATAATGTTTAAAGTTAATACTTAAGATAACATTGGGTTTTTTCTTTTAATAAAAATATACAATTATCGATATTTTTAAAGAATATCATTGACTGAGTGTGACTGAATGACAGCAGACTCATAGAATATCTATGTACAAAACCAATCTTATGACAGCCGCCTATGGGAATCCCCATCCAAAAGATTTACTTTCTTTCTGAACAGCTAACGACATCTACGTAAACTATGCGCATTCCTCGTCGTACCGACGCATGGTGGCACGGTTTCTAGCGGAATCCGTTGTGTAAATGTTTTTTTTTTAAATTATTGTTTAATATACATGTATTTTGTCTACACATAAAATTTTATTAAACGAATTTTGACTTCGAAAGCAAAAATTCTTTAAGCCTAAGGAAAAGGATAAGGAATTTTCTATAAAAAGAAGTCTGGTTCTTTAGAATACTTCTATTCTCTCGTGCATAGACATCTAGCCGTTTGTTAAAAAGTCGGCGAATTGTCCACATAGATACCGGCATCAGTACAGAGTGGTGGTGTGATCCACACGCGCTCCTGCGCCGGCACGCCATTTGAAATGGCGTCTTGTTACCATAATTTAAAAGCCCCAACTACTGTTAACCATTTACCTGCAAGGTCCCTAAATAGTGGACCGGGTTTGTGAACTAATATGTCGACACCGTTCCTGCCTGGAGCTGTCTCAACCCCTGACCGATGCCCCAATGTAAGCTGTACTTAAATCCTCTTTTCGCTGTGCTATAAATAACTGTGTTTTAGAGTAACTTTCCCGATTTCAGTGGTACTAGAGAGAGAGAATTTTAGATCAATAGATAGGGTATGTATTGCCAATTGTTAGTGTATGATTCCCCATATGTACAAACTGTGATTGCCCTCCCGTAAATAAAACCTGGCTAGAAGATGCATATCTTTTCATTTGGTTGTTGAGTACGTTTTCACCTGGGCCGGAATGAGACTGTAACGCTGACTCCCGACCTTTGCAGAGAAGAGATTACATGTCCCGCTGACTGAGCTACCCAGGTAAGCCTGAGTCAGACGCCCCTCGTCTGGCCTCAAGGTGAGTTTAACCTAACCTTTCCTAACCTGTAACCTCATTCAGAACCTCTCCTCATATCACTGCCGCCCTAAAGTGGGGCTCGTTCATCCAACGTGCTTTCCCACCTCAACAATGAATAAATTAAGAAGAAGTACCTTGTTTAAACCACTTAAACAACAATATCTCCACGTTTCAAAATCAAAACTCTCCTCATCAGGATAAACAATATTCTAAAAATAATGACAAGTATTGACAAATAAAAGCAGTCAGAACAAACTATTATTATTATTTTCTTCATGTTTGTAATTTGTTATATTTGCATAGTATTTGTCTATATTTGTCATTATTTTTAGTGTATTATTTATCCTTATGAGGAGAGCTTTGCTTAAAGTAATTGATATTAATTTCTCCTAATTGTTATTTCCCATTTCTTTCAGTCACACAAGATACCCCAAAGTGAGGGTGACATAGCCTTAATGACTCCGGGCAGCTGAGACTCCTATGCGATAGGTATTCTCATAATTAACAAAAGTATTATTTGTAATTCAAAGAAAATCCAATATTAATCGGTTGATGAATTTGAAATTTAGGTCATTTTTTTGGTTCACATTCGTCTAAAGTAGAAAAAGAAAATGTTATTCATTCATTAATTACAGTAGGAAGAATATAAACTTGGGTGATTTGATAGGCACGTTAAAATCGTTCCAAGATGGTACAATAATTAAATTAAATACATGAAAATGTGGGCGGATATTCATAGAACATTAGCGGGGTAATAAGTACGAAGTGATACGGAGATCATAGTTAATATCCCTCAGAGATGTGACCTTTAAATTGAACGATGTATTTGGATTCCGTTACTTAATCCGGGAATATCTCAGACACCATCATCATCACCAGCGGACCAGATGTCCCTTGGCCTCTCCCGGGAGACATTCAGTCACAAGTCGCAAATAATTTTTTAATTGACTTCAAGTGCATTCCCGGATTACATGTGACATGAATCTGTAACACATTCCGCAGCGGGGCAATTATCGAGGCTGGGTTTCCGCTTTTTCAATCAACCACTTCTCCACTCGCAATCTGGCGGACAAGGGAACACCATCTACCGGTATTCAGTACCCGCTAGCGAAGGAGTATGGTCAAATGGAATTCAATAAGTGTATTCATTGGTGTGGGTACGCCGGGATGACCAGGCTTCATACTTTGATAATCAGGCTGGATATGGGATCACCGTCCACAAATTCCCACTATAGCGAAAGTTTACCTATGATCATAAGTGTGTGCCTATTAACAGTGGAATGGCAAGTTTTCTTGCTATGAAAATCTGGCTGGATATGGGAACACCATCCGCCGGTACCCATTAGCGAAAGAGTATGGCAAAGTGGAATTACATAAGTATATCCATAAGAGCATATATCAATGGTGGGATGACCAGGCTTTTTGCTTTGGTAATCCTACCTGGACAAGGGAATTATCAATGATGGAATGACAAGGCTTCTTGCTATGAAATCTTGTCAGATTCTTGCTAATCTTGTCAGATGTGGGAACACCATCCACCAGTAGACCTCGACAAACGAAATGATATGGCTGACGCTTGATGACAGATTATACTTTTGTAAACTGGGTAGACAAGTGAACACCACCCACCGGTAGCTACAGGAGAAGGAGTATGACCAACTGGAGTTTATCGAGTGTGTCTACGAGATGATCAGGCTTCTTGATTTGGTTATCTGGCCAGACAAGGGAGAAAGTCACCTAACTCAGAACTAGCGAAGTCGAAAGCAGAATAATTAGAAGAAATATATCGATGCATTAAGTTATTTTTTCAGGATTAACAACGGAGCTCAGGACTGCAGGGATTAAAGAAGGCTGCTTCATATAGTCGTTTCCTCTGGACTAAGGATCCCGATAACTGTGATCCCTTCCTTGATGATGCTCCTCCATTTTACCCAGCACCCCGCGGATCGAAATGCTGACATCACTGAGATGCATTGCGCAGTCATGATTTGAACCCTTCTGCGGGTTAAACCTAAATCCCTAAACAGCTGATTTTTTTCCGTTTATTCTACAATGCTTCTCCATACATATTGCTCATAATTCTTCCAAGGTGTCCGAACTATTGAAGGATGTACTCGGGCATTTTATAAGGAGTCCGGTTTGATTTTCAAGTCTTGCAAAGCGGCTGCTGTTCACTGAATCTTGAGCAAGTTCTTCAGCACCACCTTTAATAGTCGTCTCTCATTTTCTACACAATAGGCGAAGAGTTGATGATCTTCGGTAGTAAAAACTAACCGAAGAAAGGCTTTAGAAAAAAAAATAACACACAACCAAGCATGCCTCATTAGTATTCTGGTCTACGAGGATCACAAGCCTGCATTCGCCATAATATTTTGAAAACCTCCGTACCTAATAATGTATGTATATACTTAATATAAGTAAGTTACATCGGCACTGATATTTCAGGTTTAGATGCTTGATCTTTGTAGGTGTCTAGTTAGTCAGAAACTCCGGTCACCCTATATGGTAGGTAACATGTATGTATGTATGTAGGTAGGTAGTTATAAAGTCCGTTCACCGCTCTTCCATCGAAGGACATGATTAATGTTGTTTTTGGCTGGGAATCTGTGCTCCAGAGGGCAGAAGAGCGTCCACTTGTTGTCGGATACTCCAAAGAGTAGACCGAGATGTTGTCGCGGATGTCTTTTGAACAGAAAATGAAAACAGCCGCGTTAAAACATCATGTCACTTCCTGTCTCCAATAATATCTACCAATATGCCTTTGTCCAAATAGACAGTGCTGGATTAAGGTTTCAAGGTTACTCCAAAATATTAATTTTACCTATGTACATTCTAACGTTTTATTTTTAATCATTCATAACAATATTAACAAATCTCAAATGAAATATGAAACAGAAAATAAAAAGGTATCGGTCGCATCTGTGAATTGAACCCGGGACCTCTCTCTTACCGGTACAACACTTTAATTGCCGAGGTAATGAGATCTTATTATTTTCCGCCATTTTTATCGATATCGTATATCAATTTAAGAATTACCAATATTAACTAACTAACTAACCATCGCGCCGTTTCCCCGTAGGGGTAGGCAGAGAGGACGGACCGCCAAACAACTCGATCTTGGCATACACTTCTTGCTTCATTCACATTCATACAACGCCTCATACATTCTCTTCTGTTATTCCGACTTCTGAGATGGCCCGACTCAAGTATTTGATTCACTTGATCGTGCCATGTCTTCCTCGGGCGTACCCGGCTTCTTCTTCCATTTACATTCGCGTCATACATTCTTCTTACACTCCTTTCTTCGTCCATTCGCTCTACATGGCTAAACCATCTAAGCGTCCCTTTCTCAATCTTACTCATTACGCTTAGTATAGTATATTTAATCTACAAATATATACGGGTAATGGCGATTCTCGGTGGGTTTAAAAGTTTCCTCAAAGGCTCAGTGTTTTGAAATAGTAACCCGGTCAGTGGAAGATCCCGGAGTTCGATTCTGTCCTCACCAAAAAACCTTTTTTTTACATCTAATTTGAAAATAAGTAATTTTGTAAATCTTAACTGAAAGCACAGGTGAATAAATTGTATTATTCGCGTTCTTATAAGATATTGGAGATGAAACCTCTCCAACAACGACACACACCTTAAGAAACAAGTCGCGTATAGGAACTGATTTTATTTCTGCAAATAATGGTAGAATCAAGCAACAAGTGACTTTAAAAATCATATACGTATATCGTAGAAGGTTCCCCTTACCTCGAAGTCCTTGAGGCATAAATCGAGACCTTTTGGTCAAATTACGCGATCCGGCACTGTAAATACTTCTCTGGGGATAAGTCAAAATAATCATTAGTACTCGACAGTTTAACATTGACGACAAATACCTACATCAATAATTGATGGATTTTTGAGTATGCCGTTGAAAATTGTGTTTATTTTTGAATGCGAGTTGGAGATTGGAGATATGATTAATATATATTTTATGATCCTTTGTCGGCAGGTAGGTAATTAGTACCTACCTACATTCGCACTGAATTTTATTTTTAACTTAATGTTTCATACGACTGTTCAGAAGAAATATCGATCTGAAGAAAAAAAACGACGATTTGTGAAATTGTGCTACTCGTGGTAGGGATTCTATTTTTCTTCTTCAATAAAGAACTCCAGTGAAAATATAATGACTTTAAAATATATATTCATACTCGTATTGATCAGCAAACGCTGATTCTGAATGTATAGCTTTCATTACATGTAATTATATGTAGAATTTATAAATCGTAATTTAAAAGTGTTATGTTGGTACCATCGCATTTGGAATATCTGACGTCACATGAGCATTCTGTTCTTAGATTAGTATGAAAATTTATATTTTTCGATTTTGTTTTGTATTTTAAATATGTATTTTTTAACTTTTGGCAAAATTTTAACTCAATTTGGGTGATTTTATGCCCTATAATTATTATTAAATATAAACAACTATTATTCATGAAAGAAATGACTATTCATGATCAAACTAATTATCGATACGGATATTATGATAATGTTAATGGTCAATACTATTATTATTCTTTGAGTTAATGTTTCTAAAAAGGTACATAATTTTATCACTTATGTTTTGTTATGGATTAGCATGAATAGAATTTACCGCCACTGCATTTATAATATAGCTTATGTGCCGTTTCGTACATTCTGAGATGATCGAGAAAAACTGCTTTAAAAAATAATTGCACACTAGATTTGCTAAAAATATTTTTTACAATTATTAGGCAAGCTTTCCATCTTAACAACTCTATTCTTTTTAGCAAATCTAGTCTTTGCAATTATTAACCATGAAAACTACCTTAAAAAAAAAAAACGAAACGAAATTTTTCTTTTTCTTTTTCTTTTTCTTTTTCTTATTCGAACGTCATTATTGATTAAAAAAAAAGAAAAAAAAATCGACTGGAGTTCCTTATTCTTTTTGGGAGCCAGATCATGCAATGAGGTTGTTTCGTGATTTTTTTCCGTGAAAGTATATTATATTTCAATAACGGCTGTAAAGTTTTTCGATATCTCCAAAAATATCGAAGTTGTCAGCTGTCAAAGTGAACTTGGGAAAAATGTATACACGTGACGTTACGACTCACAATTCGAATGGCAGAAACGTATACTGCCGCGCCTATGATACCTATGGCCGCGCAAGTCATTTTATGGACTGTGTCGTCAGACGCTTATCGGTGGCTTATATCTTCGGTATTTTCCCAAAATTCAAAAAGTCTGTCCTCATCATACTTTAATTAATACTGGCTCAAGTACCCAGCGATGTCCGGGCTTATGAACGGTTTGGAGGAAAGTTTTGAGGTTGTGGTGTGTTACCAATACCCCTAATCCCACCTCCATCCCCAACGATGTATAGCTTAGGTCTTCATTTATTATGAATCTAGTTTTCCATTAATTAAAACAAGATTATAATTATTTTGAGGTGATATTTAACAAAAACGTGCGCATTAAAAAATAATCATAGTTAGGCCTGAAATAATTCAAACTTCGTATGATAATATTATAAATAAAGTTGAATGTTTGTCTGTCTGTTCTCGATTTTCTCGAAAATTACTTTACTGGTTTCGCTGAAAATAGAACAGTTTGTTTTTATCAGTGCCGGGAAGATTTAGAGAGTAGTTGTAATGAAATCCAATATGTAAAACTGTTGCTATAACGTTTTAAAATCAGTATGAAAAATATTGAACCCGCCATGTTTTATTTAGGTTACCCCATAGATATACCAGCCTGGTTAGCCACAGATTACATATTCAAAAGGAGACGGTTTGTTTGGGGAGAATATTTTCAAAATTAAAAACGCAAGTAGGTACCCACTTACGAACTTTTCTATTTAAATATATTTGGAAAAAATAAATTTTCGGAATAAAATCAAATTTTCAAGTGAATGTTTTTTTGTTTCTTTGTTTAGAGAAAGTAAATCTCTGTCAAATCAGTTATGGCACCCAAACGAATAACGGAATTCACAACTTCATAACTTTACTCAAAAAAAAAATCCTTATTAAGGCCGAGCACACATCAGCTAGATATAAATAAATTCCACACCCATATTGTACTGACTAAGAAAAGTCATACTAAAAAAGCTATTAAAAAAGTATTAATTCAATGACACCAGAGTTCAGCACTTGCAAGTTTTTAGTGTGACATACAGATTTGCTGCTTTAGGGTACTATAATCACAAAAAAAAATTGAATAATTGGGGATTAGATATCTAAGTGCCCACCTTTATAATTATTCCCATGTCTGAAGACACCACCCAAGGGAATTTCGATTACGTACCTACTCCTCCATTAGATTAAGCTCCAGTATCTTCAGTATTATTCCAGAGTGGTAGATACTGTCAGTGTCGACCTGGTAAAAGATTACCATTCAGAATCGAAACATTGCTTCAAATGGCTTTAGCTGTATTTGGTGAACAGATCTGAATAGTCAGGTCCTTCCCCGCCTCCCTTATTACCCTTTTCAATACCTTAGGCCTCACAACATACCCCAACTGGGGATGCCATAGTCTCACTGGCACGAGACGGTTGGGAGCAGTTGAGACTTGTGTTGTAACAACAACAACAAGAAATCTCATTTCGCACCAAGTAAGTCTTAGTTAGTCTTGTCCAGTCGAATCACATTAATCAATGGGTTTCGCACCAAATACGTAAACATGACGAAATCTTAGTCACTTTGTGTAAACAATTCGTTGAAGATGGACATAGGTAAGTACTAACTAACTAACCATCACGCCCTTTTCCCGCAGGGGTAGATCTTGGCATACACTTCTTGCCTTATTCGCATTCATACATTGTCACATACATTCTCTTCTATTATTCCGACTTCTGACATGGCCCAACTCAAGTATTTGATTCACTTGATCATGCCATGTCTTCATCGGGCATCCCCGGCTTCTTCTTCCATTCACATATGTGTCATATATTCTTCCACTCCTTTCTTCGTTCATTCGCTCTACATGCCCAAACCATCTAAGCGTCCCTTTCTTAATCTTACTCATTACTCATTACGCTTAGATCAGCATTGCATTCCTTTACGAATCTTAATATTTTTCACGCATCATACACGGTTTTACCACACATTCGCCTCAGATATCTCATTTCTACGACATTCAGCTTACTTTCATCCTTCCTTTGCTAATTCCATGCCTCACTGCCATACATATGGGTTGGTATCAGAACTCCATTGTGGACTGCTAGCTTTGCTCCTTTGGACAACTTTTAGTTAACGCCAACCGCGTTCGGTCCTCCGTAAATGGACTTTCCCGCATTCAAACTTCTTTCAATATCCCTATCAGTCTTTCCGTCTCTCGTAAACATACTTCCCAAATATACAAACTCATGGACCTGCTGCAATTATTCATCATTCACAACTATATTGCACACTGTTTTCGTACTCTCTCTTTCAAACATCATGACTTTAGACTTACTTACATTCATCATTAGCTCATTCTTCATACATACTTCGTTCATCTTGTAAGTTATAATTTTAAATCGTCTACAAAAAAGAACAATCAGGCAACGGAAAAAATTATTTTGTGATTGCCATATATATATACTATATATATATATACTAGAACCTGTTTTGGGATCATTAAATATTACCTCTTCATTCCGTACTAATGAAATCAACATTTCCATTTTTATTTTTAACTAACTGAAGTACCCGGCGTTGCTCGGGGTTATGAATGGTTTGAAGGAATGTTTTGAGGTTGTGATGTGTTACCCCTACCCCTGCCCCTACCCTTACCCTTAACCACACCCCTACCCAGTAGTTTTCCTTTTATTTTGAACATCAAGTGTGCAAAATTTCATCAATAACCAAAAATCTTCTTCAAGGGGTGGGAAATGAGGAAGGGGATGGTTTTTCGAAATCTCATATATACAGTGACTTTTCACTTGTTTCGAAGGTCAAGTGTGCAAAATTTCATCAAGCTCGGAAGAGAACTATAGATTTGTACGCAAAACAAACATACACCGCCCGCCCAGGACTATCTTCTTTATATAATAGTAGATATTCAAAGCACAGTAAAAATGTAAACCGTTATTACTACTTCAGCAGATTGACCAGGACGGAAGTAAAATTCGACTAGCTCGGTCGAAACAGTCTTGAGCTTTTTAGACATGACTAAACTGGACGGGACGTGTTCAGTTTGAAAAAAAAATCTTTTTTTAATATTACACCTCACAACTATAGTAGGAAGTTATTTATTAATGCGGGACTTGAAGAGGCCCGGATTACATGAAGGAGGAAAAATGGATGCTGGTTCCACATCTGAACGAATATGGAATAAACAAGAATGAGTCGGAGAACTATCCATTCTCATGAAGCCGACATCAACTGTGAACAGGTGTTCTGCTCGTGTCCTTTGAGTTTTCCATACGTGCACCGGTGTACTGGGGATCAATGCTGCTAGTTCCTTCGAGCAGGCTTCATTGAAATATCTGTAGAACAGACTCAGCATACTTACATTGCGTCTGTGTATTAGAGATGGCAACCAGACATGGGAAGGAAGAATATAGATATGATATTGCAACCAAACAGGGTTTTAACGGTCACGGCATTCTTTCTAATAATTTTTTAGAATTCTTATTAATCTTATTGCATTATCATGTTCCTCTAGTAATATTTTAATATAATTACTAAATCTTACTTAAATTTTTATCAACTTAAAACATACTTGACCAAATTCATATTCTTTATATATAACTATTTACAATGTGACCTTAGAACGGGGTACCCCAGTTAGGTTACATTTTTTTGCGAATTTTTTGTTAAACTTTAAGAAAGAAATAAATAAATAAAATAAAATAAATAAATCAAGACGGGTTATCAATCAGACAGACCGCTTTTCGTTGCACAGAATCAAGTAGGTTTATCAGGTATTTTGAAGCTTCAGCCCAGAGGTGGCTCTCAAATTCAATTGTTGGATATACTTGAGATTTGTAAAGAGTTAGCAGCTGGTCACTATTAAAGAATCTGCTAGCCCTATACAAGATGCCCAGTTTTTTGGAAGCCAGATTTCTATGGAGCCCAATACTTGATCCAGTCTGAGATACTTACTCCAAGCATTTCAATGGAATCTTTGTTGGGGAGTATGCTCCCATCAATTTGCACCAGACAGTCATTGGTCCATTGCTGCTTAAATATCAATAATAATTCTTTTGGGTCGAATCCAGAAGCGTTTGCCGTGACACGACTTAACGCAGCTGGACTGGCTAGGTGTGAAATGAACCATAGTGATTTTCTTTCAATCACAAAACAAAATTTGTTTGTCAAGAAATGGGGGGATTCGTCCTCTTCTGATTCCTTATCCTATCGATATTTGGGTATCATCAAAGCATTCTTAACTCTGCAGGCTGCAACCCAAAACCATCCTATGGACCTGCACTCGGAAGGGATAGTTGAGGTGACCCACCACTTTTAATAATAAGTTACCCATGGTTACTCCTTCACAGTGCATGAAAAGGAATCAATTTTATTTTATTAAACAAAGCTAATATTATAAAATACTCAAGTGTCCCTGCACGGGGTTTATTGCATAGAAAGGGATTATTCACAAATGCATTTCAGTTTGGTTAGTACAGATACATACATATGATTCAACATATGTTCAGGAACCTGCGAATAATCAAAAAGTTATATTTTTCACTAGTAAGAAGTCCACCGGAATATGCCTCACCAATTTGGAAGCTTAATATAAAGTGTACATTGATAGTACGGAATGCATTCAAAAGAAATTTATAAAATATCTCACCTACAAATTCAACAATAATTTTCGATGTACCTTTCAATATTTGAAACAAATTCTTAACATTTAACATATTTAACATTTAGCTGATTTAACATTTCTACACAGAATTCTACATAACATCAACTGTACCGAGCTTCTGTCACTAATTAAATTTAACATTCCTTTGAGACATACTCGCCATACAGCACTATTCCACACGCATAGTTACAAAACAAATGCAGCTGCAAATTCACCATTTAACCGTGCTCTTCATTCATTCAATAATATTTACGCTAACAACTCTAACATTGATGTTTTTTCAGATTCGCTGGCCACATTCAAAAGGAGCATCCTGACAATTATATAAACTGCTCAAAGTGCATATATATGGCATCACTACTATAATATGTAGATCACCACTTCGCACACCTACAAACACATTCATATATGCACATACTTATACACTACACATGTCACCCAGTAAATACAACTATAAATCATAAATTACAAGGAAACATATCATATGTACCCATTACGTGATTTTAATTTTTGGAAATTGTTTCTCACTATAAGCAATGCACTATTTTGTTTCTATAATAAAATAATATAAATCACTGTTAATAGTTCTTCTTGTACATCTGAAATACAGGGTAATCCAAAATGAAGTGTGGGAGTGCACAGAGTGCCTAAAAGAAAAAGGCATAATAAAAATAAAATTCCAAAACTTACCATCGCCACAACCCCAGGGTAATCCCTTTGGAGCAGCGCAGATCATCCTCTGGTTCCCGTCATTCGTCCTAGAGCAGCATTGCACCTGTGACTCAGAACATCCCTTAAGTAAGCGTGGCTAGGAAGAGGAGTGCAACAAACACCTGAAGACCCTAAGATCCTAGGATATATAGAGGAATTCCAGGTGGCTAGGAGAGTGCTGCCACGTCAAAGAGACGGAGAAGACAGATGTTGCATTACATTCCCCTTCGGAAAGGATAGTGGAAACTTTTCAAAATTTCCACGAGTCATCATTACTATTCCAACCAATATCTGTATTTTAATACTGAATATCTCTCACCCGAGCCATAATGAGAGTAACTTCCAATTTAATTGGGATGATTTGCTAACATAACACTGCAGGACAAACTGTCCCGAGTGGCTAAGTTTGTAGTATGATATTCCATTGCCAGGATTAAAAATTTCTTAAGTGTGAGCATATAAGAATGAGCATTTAGCATCATTTCAAATAGCCAAAGAAAATTATACTTCTTGAATCAGGGCGATCTTCACCCTGCTGGCTGCAGCTTGGAACAACCCAGAGTAACTGCAATAGAACCAATTATGTAGATTTCGAAATCTATTCCAGAAGGAAGATGTCTAGTGAGTCGTCCCATACATAGGTGGGAGAAGGAACTCCAAAGCCTGAGCGTGGAGAAGCTGGGCCTACTATGGACGGATGCCATTGACATAGCGGAGGACAGGGACGCCTGGAGGCGCCTTGTCGATACATCAGGTCCCCAACCCGAGTAGGACAAGGGGAAGAAGATGTATGTATTAATTGAGCGCATGATGTTCAGACGTAGATTAAAAATGTTATATTTACATTTGCTCCAACATTTTCAGAAAAAAAAAAATATTTAAATAAAACTATGACTCACACAAAAACATGTCTGGCAGGTACTTGTGTGATTTTGAAAGAATGTGCCAGAGATTTGATATATTCAGAATATTATTGATTTATTAATGTTGGTAAATAACATTATTAATAATTTTAGTCATTGCAAAGGTACTGACAGAATATGTACATATTTATAGATGTGATACTAATGTAAATACTCAAATGTTTCTAGGTAAGCATGTCACTTCAAATTCCAATCTTTAGCTTAAGAGATTCACTTATACTTACTATGTAACGCAACTATTTAAACAGAATGTAGTAATTTAATTTTACTAAACTTATTTATAATTTATGCAATTGATACTATTGTCCTTTATCTTACGGTGATCTGCTTTATAGCACTTTGAAGATGTACAAATAAAAATATAATACACAGGATTTTTAGAAAAATTACACAACTTTTCATAGAAGCTCTTTAACAAGTAAAATAACAACTGGAAAAACTTTCTCAAATTTCTCAAACATTTTATTTTCCGTCTAACGCGGGGGAAGTCGATGCGACGACGACGCGGTGCAAAAATTTCAAGTGGTTGGAATCTCTTGGAAGGGTCATACATGACAAATAACAAGCGACGAATAGCACGGTGCAAAGCGACGCAAACAGTTGATTTGATATTTTCGCGCGTAGTGGAAGCAACGATGTTTGCTATTTTTCAACATAGTTGAAATAGAACTATCTTTATAGGCCAAGTTAATTGAGATTTTCTTAATGTCACGAAAATATTAAAGGAAATGACGAAATATAAAAAATATGACTTCACTTTCTAAATAAGGTATTGATAAATGGACGTATGACAGAGATTATAATAATGCTTATGAAAACCTGTTTTCCTAGGAAAACTGACAAAATTTTCTATATTTAAACTAAGAAAATTTTATGAATACAAATAAAATAATATTAGTTCCACTTCTTTGAGATACATATTTCCATCAAATTTTGAATTTATTATAGGAGTTTTCAATTAATTAAAAAAAACCCTTGCATCCAACTATGATCGATAGGGGCAACTGGAGTAGCGGGAGTGGGCGGTGCATGGGAACGTAGGACAGCATTGTCACTTCGCATTTCTTCGCTTTAAATCGTTGTCACAATCGCGTTCGCCTGACTTCGCCTACATAAGACGCAAGGTTACTTGAAAAAAGTAAAGCAGGAACATAAAAAGATTTAACTTTTTTTTACATTAACTCCACACAGGAGGGCCTGAGGAAAATAATTTCCCTCAGGGCCTATGTCATCTTTGAGGATGCTGTGTGGAGGGTCTTTTAAGGAGAGGAAGGAGTGAACATGGGTCTTGAAGAGAATGGTTAGTAATAAATTAGATTTTGCAAGTAAGTACCTGCTATGTGCAAATATGGTAACCTTGAGCAGGAAATTTCCCGTTCCAAATTTAAATTTATCCCTGATACAGCATCCTCAAAGATGACATAGGTCCTGAGCAAATTATTTTTCTTGGGTCTTCCTGTGTGGAGTTGATGTAAAAAAAAAACTATTATTGTGAAAGCATTATTGGTTAAATTGTGTTTCCCGCCCACTCAGCTGACAGCAGTGGCAAGAACGGTTAATAGTTTTTTTATTAAATTTGTCAAGTTAATTTCTAATCAAAAAAGAAGGCAACCATCATCTACAGATAAACTGTCCAATCAAATTTTGAACCCTCTCAAGAAAACGTCTGTTAATATTCTTATTTCGAAAAAATGATAAGAATTACCGATCACCTTTTTTCTCTTATGCCCTCCCCTGACGGAGGTTGGCAATCTTTATCCTGGAACTCCACTCGTACCAGTCACATAGATTCCAAAGGCATAAGGTGGGGTGTCTTCCTCTGCTTCTGCTACGCCTTCCATCCCCTTGATTATAAATTGTTTAAACTTGTATTTTTCTCATGACCAAGATATTGTAAGTTTTGTTATTTTTAAAGCTAGTACAATTTCAAATATTTGGTCAATTCATAGAATAAAGAAGAGCTTAAATGTATCTATTCAGTGGGTCAATCGATGAAGAACTAATACTTACCGCCTGATTTCAAATTTCATCAATTTAAAATTTCAGTGAATAAAAGTTTCCCTTGCATTGATTTTTCTCATAAGGGAAACAAGCCGATGTATACAAAATATGAGGAGGATAAGGACAACAGTAATAAAAAACATATCTACCTATAGTAACAAATATTTTTTGATAGGGGCTTTTTCTGTTGTCGCACACAGGCACCATGACCTATCGCTGTATCCCTGATTGGTAGGTACCTACTGCCTTACTGTCAATGAGTCTCTAGATGATTGTTTTTTCAATACAGGTTTTTTAGAACTTTTTACTATGAAGAATATTATTTTTGTCGTTTGAACAGCAATATTCATTTTTTTTAAATTCGGGTTGGCTGTATCGGGAACACAGTCTCAGTGGGGTGCATGAAACGTGTTGTGCGTACTGTAGAGGGTGTATGGATACTAGTGCCCTCTGTCTTGCTGCCTGAGTTTCTTCACGGCATTTATGGACCCTATGTGTCGAATGCGCGCCATAGCTTTGTAACAGTAAAATTTCCGCAACAAATTACTCACTTGTAAGCCATATAACTCCGGATGAGCACCGATGTGAGTTCAATGAATTACAACTACTATGGCAAAGTGAGCTCTTTCAAACGCGACCACTCCCGCTCGGATAGACAAACGTTCTGCCGAGATACGCATCTGTGAACGCCAGGCGCAAAACAAAATTTAGCTCCGATTGTGTCACGCCCGATCAGTCTTCTTTCTAACATTGGTAAAATTTACGAAAAAAATACTTCTCACCCGGCTCCTAAAGCACATTGACGAAGTTTCCACCCTACCCGAAGAGCAACACGGGTTCAGAACCCAACCCTCCACCCTCCACCAACTCCTAAGAGTCTCCGAAATCATCATCGGAGGCTTCAACACCTTTCGGTCTACTGGCGCCATTTTCCTGGATATAGCCAAAGCTTTCGACAATGGTTAAACGGCCTACTTCTCAAACTACACGATACCGATATCGACCCCCAACTGTTCAGTGTCCTAAAGTCATTTTTATGCCTCCGTACTTTCCAAGTGAAGTACCGCCGCGCACTCTCCAAAATACGCTTCATGATGGCGGGGGTCCCCCAGGGGTCCCTGCTCTCCCCCACCCTCTTCAATGTCTACACACATGACATACCCCTCACAGAAAGCCACCATTCATACAAAGCTCTGTATGCAGACGACACTACCGTTATGGTTCAGTACAGTTCACCCAAGAAGATTACACACCGCCTACAGATGAACATAAACAAACTCCAAGATTGGTCTGATGAATGGCGCATAGACATGAATCCCACAAAGAGCGTAGCGGTTTTCTTCTCTCGCAGAGGAGGCCGCGGTGGTCCCAGTGCGAATGTCACGTTGCACGGCCAGGTGATACCTTCATACATACACCGCCAAATATCTCAGAGTCACACTAGACAAAAAACTCTTATGGATACCACACATCAAAAATACACTTACATAAGCCTGGAAAATTTCCGGAGCTTTACACCCACTATTACAATATCACTCAAAAACATCCATCAGAAATAAACTACTCATTTACAAAACACAAATACGACTCGTTATTACCTGTACGTCACCAATCTTGGCCACAGCAAATACGAAACGACTTGAACAATTCTAAAATGTAAAGGTCAGAAGATGCACCAAAAGTCCTTGGTTCGTCAGAAATAGCATAATTAATACAGTCACGAAAATCCCCCCCCTTGAGGAAACACATAGTCGAGTTAGCTAAATCTTTCTTCTCCAAACTTGCTTCAAATCCGAACCCAAGCATCAATTGCCTCGGTCAAATAAGACCCGACTACAATCCTACCCAACCCCTCCCGATCTCCATAATACTCCCCCCGGTGATGTGTGGGCTCTAATAAAAAATTCACAAAGAGCAACCAAAAATACAAAAAAAAAACTAGTATTAAAAAGTTATGCAAAAAGAAGCCAAACCACCCGACATGTAAAACCAACTAATAACCGATCAAAAAAAATAACACAAAATCTAGTATTTAAAGTCTTATACGTTGCTGTAGGCAGCCCACACATCGGGTAGAAAAAACCATCCTCCAGGTAACCATCACCCTCAGTTCGCGAGAGAGAGAGATTGGGTTCTCTGAAACTTGCCCGCACCAATACGACAACACTCATGCGTGGCGCCACAACACCACCATCTGCACAAAACATGCGTGATGAAGTAATGACTTCTATTGTCTGCACAATGATACCAAAGACGGCTTCCATGGTCGAGGGGTAAGGCTCTTGACTACGAATCCGAAGGTCGCGGGCTCAAATCCCAGCGAGCGCAATTAAATTTTATTTAATTAATTTGTGCTGTTTCACAATTAATTATTTTAAAATAATATATTTGCGTATGTTCTAGAGTGGAAGATACTCTCAGTATCACCCTGGTGAAAGACTACCATTCCGAATTGAAACGTTGCTAGAAATAGCTTTTAGCCGTGTTTGGTGACCAGATCTGAATAGCCAGGTATTTCCCCACCTTCCTCTTCCTCTTCTCCTTCCCCTTTCCAATACCTTCAGCCTCACAACATTCCCCAATTGGGGATGCCATAATCTCACTGGCTCCACACGGTTGGGAGCAGTTGAGACTCTTGTGCGGTATTCATCTAAAAAAAAAAAACAAAAGAAGGTGCGGGGTAGTACGGTTGGAAAGATATAAGCGATATTAGTGTAACATGTTTTCGTTACATGTGGTTTTAGCAAATGACCCCATAACAACCAAAAAAAAAAAGTTACACGTCAAACAAAAAAATTAAGATGTTGAAGATTTGATGCTGCAAACTATCACATATTTTATGAATATCTTGAATCCTGGAGATATTTTACAATAATCAAGAATCACAAACAAATTTTTACTTGTATTCTGTTTCTTCATAAAAAAATATACGGTTATTTAAGAAAAAAAATGTCAATTGGTTTACATATTTTTTGGTAGAGTGCAAAACCAATCATATGACATGTGATATGCTGAAGTGTCGTTGAATATTCTTCTCAATGAAGAAGAAATAATAACATTTGGGGAACTTAATAAAAATATTATACATATGTACATTATTCAAACTGGAGAGTCAGCTGAGATATCGTTAAATTGAAGGTCATTTATTTCATCAATAGTGAATACGCGTGTATCCATGATTCAAAGAGGAGTGAAGGTAAAATAAAATTATTTATCTAGATAAGATGACGTTCAATTGGTTTTTAATAAAGACATCTTGAGAGAAGACATATATAAATTCTACCTCTTTATTGATCTCAGACATTGTTTTAAGTGCAGAAAAATATTTTATTTAGCTTTGAAAGCCAGTTATACTGAAGAGAATCAGACAGGAAGAAGCCAATGAAAAAAAAATCAATTTTTTGTTTTCGTTGTTAAAATGTAAGTTTCAAAAACTCATGATTGTATTATATTTTATGTACTGAGAAAATTCACCGTGTACATGATTTTTTACTTCTATTTAGGAGAACGTACAGATGCAGACAATGAAATTGATAGAATATAAAAATAAGAATATGGGAAAATTCACCCGTATGCCAAGCTATTTGAAGCCTCTGCGTGTTTGAGGGGTAAAGTCCTAGACTATGAATCCGAAGGTCGCGGGTTCGAATCTCAGCAACGCAAATTCGAACTTAAATTATTGTGTTATTTCACATTTAATTCCTATAAATAATATATGTATAGCATACTTGCGGCATATTCCAGAGTGGTAGATAATCTCAGTATTTCCCTGGTGAAAGACCACCATTCAGAATCGAAACATTGCTTGAAATGACTAGCCATCTTTGGTGACCAGTTCTCAATAGCCAGGTACTTCCCTCAGCCTCACAACACACCCCAATTGGGGATGCCATTATTTCAATTGCTCCAGTTAGCAGAGAGCAGTTGGGACTCTTGTGCAGTATTCACATAAAAAAATGCATACATATATGTTATATGTATATATGTACTTCTCGGAGACTAGATATTCATAAAATATCTTTCTAATATTATACGTACATATTGCAACTAAGCAGGTCAGATTCATTTTTGAAACAGACCAGAGAAAGGATAGAAATGCAAAGTGAATCGTTCATTCCACATCTCACGGTTAGTGTTCAACAGAATGGGGCTCTGTCACATATAAGACAAAAATGGCAACTAATATTGTTCAGACCTACGAATCATTGCAAATTTTTGGCCAAATAAGGGGTGTTTATTATGTCCAATCAAAATACGCATGTAAAAAAAAACACTAATCACGGTTAACCTCTAGAACACCAGCGTGTCCGATGGGTAATGCAAAATATGTATCGAAAAAAAAAACTTTCTTTTTGTAGGATTTTCGACCTTAAAATTTTTGTGTAGCTTACTAAATTAAACTACATTAGTTTGCCAACAAAATAACAAATCAGATAGCAATTCTTGCTTTTCGATTTCTGACACGTTGCACGTCTGGAATTTAAAACAAAATGACAACTGTCAAGTATTGGATGATTCCTCGACGCGCAGTTCGTTATTGTTTTATTCTGTAAAATCTTCTAAAATGAAATTAAAAAGTGCTTTGTTCATACATTTATTTAGCTTTATGGAAATATAAAAAAGAATATTTTCGTATTTATTTATATCATTAGTGAGAATTTGTTTTTCTCTGAATGCAAGTAGCTTTTCTGGGGAAACTACTAATAATATACATATATACATAATTTTTATAAATATATAAACACATTATCTGGTAAGACAGAACAATTTACAATAACATCATTTTGCAAAAAAACAAGTTATTACGAAAATAGACTCAGACGGTGAATGACGGGGCGCGCAGAGATTTACCCTCGGTTCACGACTGAATAAATAGATCATAGAAGTTCGACGTTCCAAAGGTTAAAGGCTATTGAACCCAATTTCCATTAATACATATTCCAAATAACAACTGATGTTGCTTGATCCGTGTGGTAGCCAAAAATCCTCATATCCCATTCTCGTCACCATCGTTCACCAGCGATGGGTCATGACTCATTTTGTTAAGAGCGGGGGTTACGGTACCAGCTCAATATTTTAGTACAACTCAATTGAATGACGGCTCATTTAAGAGCCGACTCCCAGTTTATGAGCTCATATGACTAACAGCTCCTACGGCTCCCAGCGTATAGGATACGATACGATTGTACAACCCTAGCCAGGAGCACTCCTATCCCGGTGAGACCGGTACACCAAGGGGCACTGATTTGTTAGGACTTGGAACATATGTTCTGTGGATGGGAAAGAGGTTGAAGTTTAATCGACCGGTATTTATGGCAACCTTATAAGCCAAAATTGGAATTTAGGGTGGGTTGAAATAAAGGAATTGATTGAGCGTTGGTATTTCGTTTCTCGCTTATTTTTGCTTCCTGCTTTTTCTTGCTTCCCGCTTCCGACTTACAGGTTTTTGTTTTTAGTTCTTGTTTCCCACTGCTTCTTGTTTCCAGCTTCCCGTTATTTAATGCTTTCGGCTACACTGTTCTAGTTTCCCTCTGCTTCTTCCTTTCCGTTTACCGCTGCTTCACGCTTTCCGCAACTGTTGCTTCCTATTTCGTGCTTCCCGCTTGCATGTTCTTCATTTTTTCCTCTCGGTTCATGCTGCTTTTTATTTTCTGCATCCCACTGCTTGTTATTTCTCATTTCCTGCTGTTTCTCGTTTCCTGCTTAGGTT
Organism: Halesus radiatus; assembly: GCA_022606495.2. Classification (NCBI taxonomy): domain Eukaryota; kingdom Metazoa; phylum Arthropoda; class Insecta; order Trichoptera; family Limnephilidae; genus Halesus; species Halesus radiatus. The sequence continues at coordinate 8,785 of JAHDVE020007008.1, read as the reverse complement.
GTCAGGTGCCGTTCACATATTGTACAGTGCCTTCACACGTGTGAATGCGGTAATTATTCTTATCTTTACACGTGAATCTGTGAACTACTTTAAGATGCATCATGGCGCCAAATATTAATTGCAAGTTCCAGTGTCGTGGGCATAATTTCACCTTGTAGAAATTAAACACGTATATGATGATTTTATATAAACAAATTAGAACAAAAGACCTTATTTAAAGATGCGTCATCGTAGAAATGCTTAAGAATACTATCAAACATATGAGATATGTTTATCTTTCTAGATAAATAAATAAGTGGTTCCAAGGTTTGTCAAAAGGAGTCACAGTTCAATTGAGCCGTGGTACGGTTTAAGCGGCGTACGCTCACGGCTCATCAAAATGAGCCAGCACAAATGAACAGCTCGTTCATGAACGACTCATCACTATCGTTCACATTTATTTTTTTCATTGTGAATATTCATTATCGTATGGTTTTCAACCAAGAGTGGTGTCCCAAAACACCAATGATAATATACAGAATATGTAGTGGCTTCATTGTAGAAAAATAAAACAAAAACAACTAACAAAATTCCCGTTTAATTGAAAATAAAATAGATTAATATCAATGTGTTTAATTATGTAATGTATATTAAATCTTTGATAAGGTACATAAAATGATATATCAAAATATCTAGTCACTTTCATGGTTACTATCACTGTCAGAATATCCAGCCAACAAGGATAATCCCGATGCAGCAGGCAATGTCGGTTTAGCAGCAACATTCACATCGGCTGGTGGCACTATCGCAACAGGGGTTATAACATTATTCGAAGGAACACTAGAAGATTGGTCACTCGGTATACTTGAAGTTTCAGTACTATTACTAGTTGCAAGTTTCTTATTGATTTTCACTAATCCAGCTAGACCGCCTTTTCTTGAAGCCACACCAATGCTTTTATTCCAAGATTCTGTTGGTTTAGCAGCTTTTGGTGCCGCCATGACCTTGGGAGGGATTATACTGCTGGAGGATGATACTTGGATTGTGTCAGGACTGTCTGAGCCATCTTCTATCTTAACCTTCTTGCTGTACGATGGCTGTTCTTGTTTATCGTCTGTGTCTTCGATGATTTCTTCCGATATAATCCGCTTGTTGGGTAGACTTGGTTTATTTTCAAATCTGACAGACCTGGAAATATAAAAATACAATATAGTAACAAAGATAATAATTGTTAGAGAGAATCAGTTAAATTAAGAGTGTATGAGCACCAGGGAATATTTCCATTTCGGTGATATTAGTTCCCCAAGTTGTTGCTATGTCGTCAGTGTTGTTTTTTAAATACTAAAACGGTGATATCTGCTAAATCCTTACGGTTAATTTCATAATGCAAATTCTAATCTAATGTCATCGCCTTCTGTCCACTCGTCATGGGTTGACTTTAAAAATAAATTTTTGTGTCATTTTGTATTCTTGCTCGAAATTACTAATTTAAATCGGATTAAAATGCATGATTTACAGCGGTTTTAGATTGTTTTTAAAATCAATAATAATTAATGAAAATATTAAAATTACACATTTTAAGTGCGCTTATCAGAATCAGAAATATAAACTTTAAATCTTCCACATATTTTAAAACAGTATCCATAGTTTGTTAAAATACCTTGAATAAGTAATAACAGACAATGGTGGCGGCTTAGCAGCGGGGTGGCAGCGGTGGTTGGCAGACAGATAAATATTTTTATGGTGCTACCTGCGCAAGATTGTCGGTAATGTGAAACATTCCTATCTATTGGGCACTACGTAAAAGTGTCATATAAAATCTGCGAAAGTCATCCAAAAATTGGGCTTTGTAATTTTGTTCCCTTTCACATTTTTTTTGTATTATGTAATCCTCAATTTTGTTTTAACTTCATTAATAGAAGTGCATATTTTGGTAATATCTATGTATATATTTTTTAAAGCAATATTTTGGAAAGATGTTATATATTGGCGAATATATTAATAGTAGAGGTAGGTAAGTAGGTACAAATGTTTTTTTTTTAACTTTTCGGATATGATGAGTAATGGTAATAAGGAGAAAATTTAGTCCGTCTCCTCGTGCTCATAAATAAGTTTGACTACGAATTATGTAGCTACTTGTAACCTTTTTTTAAAACTATTTTTATAGCTCTAATTACCTATATATATCTGATTTTTTGACTTATGATTCTTTATCGCTTCTGCAATTTTGGGATTTTGGTGTATATAACTATCTTTGCAAAATAAATAAATATAACATCTCATTCATACTCTTCTGTTATTCTGACTCTTGACATAATCTGACTCAAGTATTTGAGTTACTTTAACGGCATATGGTAAGCCTTGAAAATTGACATGAAACGACATTAACGCCCCCTAGTGGCTACAGTCGTTTGTAGTAGGAATTTTGACCTAAATCCACCTTCAAAACCTTTCACCATAATTTGCAAGATGTCAGTATATTCGGTATATATTTTCGAATTCCAAAAAAAAATTGTTAATTTTAGTTATGAATGGTAAATTTGTCACCTTTCACATGAGACCTGGCAGTGTAATGGTCAGAGGGGTCGCTTTCTATTCGGACTATCTGGGTTCGATTCCTTTCCTTTCTAATGTTTTTTTTTTAAATTATTTTTTTATACTATTGTATAAATTTAAATTAAATTAAAAATGTAAATGCTTATGTAAATTTTATTGGGAAAACAAACTATGAATCTCTGAACGCAAATGGAGAATAGTTCAAATAACCACTGTGGCGCTGCGTTAGACGAAAATTTACGAACGTCTCGCCGAAGGGAACACGAATGAATGATTCAAATAACCACCGTGGCGCTGCATTCGCTCACGGAAATTTACGAACGTCTCGCTGATTCGCCGAAGTGAACACGAATGAATGATTCAAATAACCACCGTGGCGCTCTAACTTTCTGTCACGAAATAAAAACAAAATTTGTGAGTTGACAAAAAATAATAGGTCAATTCTAATTTGATGATTTGCCGTTTTTTGTTAAAAATCACCTCAAGTGTACATCCATGTTAATTTTTCTTTTTACTGTGGCCGTTTTTTTCGCCTTTTTTATGTTACGTACTTATTGTGTTTCGTAAAACTCCATTTAATTTAATTTTTAATTTTAAGAAAATAAATTTAATAATGTTATTATTAAAATCTGCAGGTATTTTAGTTTTTATTATTATGATAGCTGTTTCAGCGGTCAAAACTATTTTCAAACGGTTTTGAACATCGAAAAAAGCTGTCACAAAAAATAAAACGGAGTTCTACGAAACACAGTAAGTACGTAACATAAAAATGGCGATAAAATACCGTCATAGTAAAAAGAAAAAATAATGCAAATATACATATTTTCAATAAACTTAATTGAATTAAAGCTGAAAAAAAATACATATCTATACCAGGGAACGAACTCGCGATCTCTAGATATTGATGGGCGAGTGTTATTTCTAAAATATAAGTGCTGATCAACCGTTGGTTTTAGTCAGTTGAGGACATTGATTGTTTTTTGTATTTTACCCTTTATTAAAAATTTGTATTTTACACACTTCAGTCGGGTATTTTTTTGCGCCGGCGGACCGTTGAAAATAAAGGTCCCGCGCGAATTTCTTTAATTTGTTTTAAATCGCTATATCTTCGAAAGCAATACCTTACCTTTCCCGCACGAAAACGTTTTTTTTGCAAACACCCACAGTTCCTATAAATACGTCATCGTCATCGTACGTCAAATATTTTAATATAAAAAAAAATAGCAATATGCATGGGGATTGAACCCTGACCCAGCGCTTGGAAGGCCACTATCCTAACCACTAGAACACCAACTGATATAAAAGTTGCGACAAATTTTGTCTTTATAAGTGAAAATAAATAATTTTTACGCGCAACTTTAAAAATGAATTCCTGACACGTATTTAAAAAAACGTTAGTTCGCGTTCTGACCGCATAGCAGATAACATTAGCAGCACCTGACGGCCAAAGAATTCATTGATTTATAAACCGGCCTTTCTGAATTAGATGGTGGTGTAAAAATCTCAAAATACTTTTAAAAACTGGAGAAAAATAATTGCCATCATCTGCAAGTGAGTTTTTTTTTATTATTATTATTTTTTTTTTATATGAATACCACACAAGAGTCCCAAACTGCTCCCAAGCGTCTGGAGCCAGTGGGACTATGGCATTCCCAATTGAGGAATGTTGTGAGGCTGAATGTATTGGGGAGGAGAAGGAGAGGGGGGAGGGGAAGGTGGGGAAAAGGGGAAATACCTGGCTATTCAGATCTGGTCACCAAACACAGCTAAAAGTCATTTCAAGCAACGTTTCAATTCTGAATGGTGGTCTTTCACCAGGGCGATACTGAGAGTATCTTCCACTCTGGAATATGCTCAAATATACCAAATATTATTTTTAAATGAATTAATTGTGAAACAACACAAATTAATTAAATAAAAATTACTTGCGCACGCCGAGATTTGAACCCGCGACCTTCGGATTCGTAGTCGAGAGCCTTACCCCTCGACCATGGAGGCCGTCAAATTTGATTTTGATGAATGCTAAACCTATGTAAATTTTAAAAATATATAATTCATATTTTTCTCCTTATAAACATCATGTTTATGGTATTGCGTAATAATATTATCATTATTTCGGAATAATAAATTATTCCTCTCCACCTTAACGTGCTATGTCTTCCTCGGGAGCTTATAAATAAATTATATTTATATATATACAGGGTGTATCGGCACGTACCCGACAAACTTTAACCAGCGATTCCTGAGCATATTTGGAGTAAAAATGTTATGGCCACTTTTCTGTCCGGTAACTTTTTTTTTTAATAAAAAATTTATTATTCATATTTTCACCACACGTCACCACTGTTTTATCCTTTGTCAAAGTGTGAAAGCAACGTCGCAACTCAACACGCGTTTCAAAGGCGAACACGTCAAGAATGCATGGGTGAATTAATGCTGCCAGATTGCTAAATTTAATAATTATTAAATTTTATTTTATTTAAAACTTCGTAATTTTTTTAAAAACTCTAAAACTAAATAGGTACCTAAATTAAGAATATTGAGAGTAGGATATAAAAATTATGTATGCATTAAGTATTGGAAATAAGCAATACGTAAAAATATATAAGTTTATATTAGACCGCATGAAGTGGAACTATTTTAAGTTTAATAAATAAAATAAAATAAATGTATAGAGATTTCATTGTCTGTTAGATCAGCTAATTTGAGTTTCTTCAAATTAATCTTACAGTCTACTTTCAAGCACCGACTTGAGCATACGTTCAATTTATTTTTATTCATTTATTCTCCTTGAGCATACGTTCAATTTATTTTTTATTCATTTACTCTCCTTTCGTTGTTCCGATTGATGTATTCGCAGTTTCTAGATACAAGTTGATCTAAAATGAATGTGTATTCAGTTTCTAGATACAAGTTGATCATATATGTTTTATTAATTTATTCTCCTTTCGTTGCTCCGCTTGATGTATTCTCAGTTTCTAGATACAAGTTGATCTAGAAATGAATATGTATGTAGGTACGACGAAGATTGTAAACATGGGTTGAGGCGTGCGGGTAGAGAGGGGGGGGGGGGAGTTCGTCACACGGAAAGAGAACGCTAACCTACGAATTCTCTCAGTCCTACATTCAGCCGCCGGCGTTGTTCACCGCTGAGCCCGGCTTTTCGGCGGGAGGACATGTTGCTTTTTAAATATCACCTTTAGCGCGCTGACAAAATGCAATTAATTTGAGAACAATTTCTCTTATTCGAAATGATAAGATGGTATTATTTTGGATAATAAATTCTGTTAAAAAAATATGTGGTAATTGTTTTTAACAATCGTATAAGTTACAAAGGAATAAAAATATTCCGTTCAAAGATAAACAATTAACTTTATCAACGAAATAATAATATGAATCTTTCTAATCACCTTTTATTGAGGTAGGTTAGAAATAATATAGTTTTATTCACACTGTGTTTTATTGGCGATATCAAAAATTATTTTTACGCGAAATCTTCTAATGAGCGAGTAATTGTGATATTTTCTCATATATTAAAAAAATATTTTATGTTTTCTTCAAATGATTGATAACTTTGTGGAGTCATTATTAATTATATAATTAAATATTTTATGGTTTAATACAAGATAATACTAAAAAAATATAATTATGTAGTTATAAGAAAAATGTGTTTCCTACTAAAAACAATCCCATGACCTTTTTTGTACTATTATATTGTATCAAAAGCATTCGCTTGTAAATGGAGACGAATTTACACTTCTTGGTATATAAATACCAAATATAGATGAGAATTAGATAAAAACTTTTTAATTATCTTACGCTGTCAACTTTTAATTGTATTAATTTATATTAATTCTAATTTTTAATTGTTTTAAATAATAAAACACTTAATTTCTAATACCGTCCCCTTTATAGAATATAAAAAAATAGAATATTAACAATTTACAACCACCTTACTTTAGAGACAAACTGTATTACAATAAAAACTTCCACACATACCATACAAGAAAGAAAGAAGATATTAGACAAAAAAAAAATCCCAAACACAAAATTGTTTACTGTTACTTCTAAATAATAATAATAATAATAAAGGCATCAATTTGTATATAGCTTAGTAAACACTGAATAAAAAAAAAATAGGTACCTAAATTAAGAATATTGAGAGTAGGATATAAAAATTATGTATGCATTAAGTATTGGAAATAAGCAATATGTAAAAATATATAAGTTTATATTAGACCGCATGAAGTGGAACTATTTTAAGTTTAATAAATAAAATAAAATAAATGTATAGAGATTTCATTGTCTGTTAGATCAGCTAATTTGAGTTTCTTCAAATTAATCTTACAGTCTATTTTCAAGCACCGACTTGAGCATACGTTCAATTTATTTTTTATTCATTTATTCTCCTTGAGCATACGTTCAATTTATTTTTTATTCATTTACTCTCCTTTCGTTGTTCCGATTGATGTATTCGCAGTTTCTAGATACAAGTTGATCTAAAATGAATGTGTATTCAGTTTCTAGATACAAGTTGATCATATATGTTTTATTAATTTATTCTCCTTTCGTTGCTCCGTTTGATGTATTCCCAGTTTCTAGATACAAGTTGATAAGTTTTTTTTTACTAATTTATTCTCCTTTCGTTGCTCCGTTTGATGTATTCTCAGTTTCTAGATACAAGTTGATCTAGAAATGAATGTGTATTCAGTTTCTAGATACAGGTTGATCCAGAAATGAATATGTATGTAGGTACAACGAAGATTTTGAACGTGGTTTGGGTCGGGCGGGGAGAAGGGGGGAGGGGGGGGGGGTCATCACATGGAAAGAGAACGCAAATCTACGAATTCTCTCAGTCCCACATTCAAGCCGCCAGCGTTTCTCGGCGTTGAGCAAACCGTTGTTCAGAAATTGAACTCTCCCTTATAAGGGAATTCCCTAAAATCCACGGTAGTCGCCCGCTTGTAGCCGGCGAGATGGTGCGGAGCGATACAATAATTATGAGGTCTCTCTTCTTTCAAATAGTGTGTGTATGCGTTGGAAAGACAACAAACTATACACATTTTTGTCAACTTGAGCAACGAAAGAACAGTTTGTAAGGTGGTAGAAAATTGTTAAAATTCAGATATTTTATAATATTCTATAAAGGGACGGTATAAATAAAATAAAAGTTAGGAATTAAATGTTGTATTCACTAAAACACTTAACAATTGGAATTTATATTAATTAGTGCAATTAATATTAATTATTAGAATTACAAATTGTCAGCATAAGAAACTTATTTTTATTTTTATAAATTTCATTTCTATTTGGTATTTATATTCCAATAAGGTACCTACTTATTAGTGTGAGTTCCTCTCCATTCACAAGTGAATGCTTTTGATAAAAAGAGTTAAAAAAAGTTATGGGATTGTTGTAAGTAGGAAACATATTTTTTCCATACCTACGTAATTATTTTTTTTAGTATTATATTGGGTTAAACTATAAGCTTTTTTTAATGTAAGAGAAAATAGTACAATTAATCGCTCATTAGAAGATTGTTTCTTTCCGTAAAAAATATGTTTGATATCGCCGATAAAACATAGTTTGAATTTTATTTAAAACTAGATTATTTCTAGCCTAACTCAATAAAAGAGATATTTGTGATTAGAAAGGTTCATATTATTATTCCGTTCCTTTGTTTCCGCAACAAAATTTTTCAAAATTTCCGTTCAAATTTGCATTATCTAAGTTATATGTAAGTAGGTATTATTCCACGCCGTCATTACGATGTGGTTTTTTTGTTTAATGTTTCATTTGAGATTTGTTAATATTTTTTTTCATTCAACTAATAAATTACATTAAGCTACAAAGGAGATCAAATTAATTTGTCTCCTCATTGATGAAGTTAATTGTTCATCTTGGACGTAATATTGATACTAAATGATACGACTAAATACTTGAGTCGGGCCATATCAATCTGAATAACAGAAGAGTATGCATAAGATGTATGAATATGAACGAAGCAAGGAGTGTGTGCCAAGACAGAATTGTGTGGTGGTCTTTTCTCTCTGCCTAACCCTGCAGAAACGGCATGATGATTAGTTAGTTATATATGGTAAACTTAAAACAATTTTGTTAAAATTTATTACTTTAATTTTTTATTATTATTTAAATTGGAGTATGTTGTGCGGCTGATGGCAGAAGAGATGAGAAGGAGATTGGTTAGAGGAAGATAGGGAAGTACCTGGTTATTCAGATCTGGTCACCA